>VDFB02147663.1:0-24461 GCA_007258455.2 Sequoia sempervirens | reverse complement strand
ATAATATTAAAGAACCTTAGATTTATAGAGCAAATAGCATTTCTCAAGGATGCTTTCAACTATTTTATTTTCTATATTGTATTATGTTGAAATATTTGTACCAAACATGAAGCATCCACACAAAAAACAAGATAAGAACCATATTGCTATTTTCACATCGCATGCAATCCATTCACACATATACATGAAAAGGTGATTTCAAAGATCCCATTCATATATTTCCATCTGAAAGATAACTTGAGATGTGCCTAATGACTTTTTCCAGTCACTTTCAGTATTAAAATAAGTAGTTTCATACAGGAACATTAAAATCTAATCAAAAGAAATGAAGATAAGGTGGTAAAATTGACAGCCTTAATAAACTATACATCTGTGTACCCCATTAATGCATCTATTTGAATATACAGCAAATGCTGACATTTACAGAACATGGTTAAAAGAAGTTTAATCTTGCAAACTCATTATAACCTTTAGATGAGAAACCGGTAATAGAGAATCAGAGCAACGAACTCCAGAAGTAAAATATAACAAAAAAAACTCACAAGAAAAAGAACAAAATCGTGAACAAACAATTTAACAGAATTTTTAAGAGAATTTACAAAAAAGCATACCCAAATTACAAGAACATACCCCAACCATAGGCCACAACAATAATGATCATCTCAAAACCCACAAGTAGCAAGTAAAAATAAGTTAATCAGAACCACAAATAACAAAAGATGGAACTTACAATTTTAGAAGGAAGGAGCTTGTTTCCTACACTATTTACATCTCTTAAATCAACATCTTCTTTCTCTGTTATTTTATATTGGCTAGAAGTTGTCGTTTCACTTGCATCCTTGTTAGACTTTTGTATCTGAGAGTCTGCTTTACGACAAATGTTTTTCTCTGACCTGGTTGAATTCATGCTATCATTAATTTCAAGCAACTTTTCCCCCTTTACGAGGCTATCCTTAGATCTAACAAGCACACTCTTTGGTTTTCTTTCATCTTTAACTGCAGAATTCTTACATGATACCGCTACTGTAAGAGATGCCTCTTCTTTGTTAGTAATTCCCTCATATTTGTCAATTTTAAATGGCCCAAAATCAAAGTTAGAGCCTTGACTTTGGATCGCTTCAACATCTCGATCATAACTGTTCTTATGAACTAAACTGTCACCACCTGCAAATAATGCACTATCCCATAAAGAGTTTGGGCCTTTCAATCTTGCTAAAGGCACACTTCTTGCTGCTGACTTCATGCAAACACTACCCACCTTTAGCAGTTTCTCTGGCATCTTCTCAATGCATCTGTCAACAGGTATCTTCTTGATATATTTCTTTGTCAATTTCTTGGAAGCACGCACAGGTGAGGGAGCAGGTTCATTCCTGAGGAACAAAGGTAAGTAGTGAAACACAATTGCCAAATATATTTTGACTTGATCTTTCCCTTCATTTCTCCAAATACCAATACAAGAATAAACAAAGCATAACTGAACACTGCTAATTGCATGAATTCAAAGAGACAACGGAAGTAAGCCTAAGAAATTTAGTTAATACTAAATATAGAAAACCTGCAAAAAAACTGAATTCTGAATTAAGTGTAACATACCACTTAATTTACAAATATGATAAAATAGAAAACAGAGCATTTCAAAATGTGGCAAATGCTAATCAAGGAAGAAGCAAATCTTCCAAAAATGTTTGGAATATCAAATAAGAGTCACTAACTTGACCATACATAGAAACACATCGACGGCAGTAATATAAAGATCTTTGGAGTGCAGCAGAACCCCTACAAAGCAACTTTTCTGCAATTCTCTGAACAAACTCTAGCATAGAGAAGATAACAGAACCAAACGACAGCTCCAGGAACCATAACAAAGCCACTATCGAATACTGGAAAAAAAAGTCTTCTCCTTGTTTTCCAGAATTAAAATCTTAAGACACAAAGGTAACCATGATATGAGCAGATTTAGATTTAAAAGCTTAATCTATTAACAAATTCAAATCATTAAGAAGGAGAACCACTTTGGAGGCTGAAGAACAATACCACATCATGTGATGGTACAAAACAAGTTTTCAGTAAATCCCAGAACAACACTCAACATAGAGAAGATAAAAGAGCCAAACAACGATTCCAGGAACCTTAACAAAGCCACCCTAGTGAAAATAGGAAAAAGAAAGTCTTGTATTTTTCAGAATTAAAATCTAAAAGTGAAGACACAAAGGTATTATTTTAATGCAAGCACATTTAGCTTTAAGACTTTAAGGCATTAGGAAAATCAAATGATTAAAAAGAGGAATCACCTCTAAGGCTGAATAGTACCAATACATTTGATAGACAGCATCTGGGATCTACCCACCATGAAATGATAATGGAGTAGTATGGTTCTCACCTCCTCCTCTAATTGCATTGAAAGAAATTAAGATCTTGTGCGACTCATTTTCATATAGTATCAAAGCCTTGAGGGTGATTCTCCAAGGAGAGTATTGGACGTAAAGATAAGGATCAGGTAACCAGAAAGTGCAACAAGGTTTCCTGAAATTTTCAAGATCTGTTTCAGTCACTGGTAGTATGTAGCAAAGGGTTTTCTTGTTCAAACACCAGCTCCTAACACTTCATGGTTTGCAAACAATCAAGAATTTTCAATTTACAGTTTCTCAAAAAAACTAAACCTGGGGGTTTGTAATGTCCCCCGCCTCAAGCCCGACCTTTCAAGGACTGCTGGCCTATTTCGAGACCCGTGAGGCTACTTCTAATACAGTAAAATTAGGCTTCCTATTTTTAAGGATTTTGCTTGGAGTTGGTGGATTCAATGCATGGATTCTTTCCTGCTTTTCAGAGAGCTTCACAGTTGGTATGTTCTTCTCGGCATTCTGAGCATCTTCAAGAATTTATTATTTTTAGTAAATTCTATTTCTGGCAGTTTTTCAGTTGGGTTCGGCATGGTTGACTTCCTACATCAGTTTGATCAGTTGGCTTGTTCATTTATGGCTTCGGGGCACATTCAGAGAGATAAGTTGAGCTATTTAATTAAAGTCACGTTTTAATAGTATATTTTAATGTTGACCCCCTTGGTCTAGCCTATTGACTTCATGTTGTTTTGAAAAGTGGTCTTTTGAGGGTGGCACCTTCATTAAAGGTTATTTTATATTTTATATTTTATCCAAAGTCAAAGCAAGTTATAAAATGGATGATTTTATTAAAATATTGATTTTAATTAAAAGTCAATATTGAGCTTGAAGGAAATGGACTTACTTTGAAAGAGATTAGGTTTTGACTCTGGAGAGGAGTTTAGGGTTTCGAGAAGTCAACGGTGAGATTGCAAAGGAAGACTTTGATCATCATTTGGCATCTTCGGCTCATGTGATTGTTATACCGCTCGCCCTAAACTCCGCTTCGAGGAATGAAGGCCTCCTAGCTCGGGCATCGCTTCTTGTTTGCAAGACAACAACTAGTGGTGATTTAGTCTAGTTTTGTGAGTTCATTGGGATTTGTGCTTTGTAATCTGCATTATGTCTAATTAGGTTTCAGATTCTGCATATTAGAGGTTTCCAGATTTTGCATTCTAGCTTCAGCAGATTTGATGTTTTATTCATAAATCCAAAAAGACAAAAAAATTCGTTATGGGTATTGTGTAATTCCTTCCATCTAGGCTAGGCGCCCTTGTGTGCAAGTTTGTAGATTTTTATGAGAAGCATCTGATTTTATAAAGAAGAATCGCCCCTGTGCTGGGCCGTACCATCTGTTTCATCTTGGGAATTGTGCATTAAAGAATGTTTGTCTTTTAAGTCTGCTTATTGTTGTTAGTTTGAGCGCCCTCATGCTAGCAGTGTTTTGCATTCAGTATCATGCTATTTGAGTAAGTAGTAAGGGAGTTTCGAGCTATCCAAGAAATCTATATGCTGCTGGTTATATGATGAAAAATACAGGACTGTCATAACAGTTTGGAGAAATCTGCATCTTCATTCTTGGACGGGTGTTGAGAGTTCTCAAAGGCTTTGCGGTGGCTTCATTGGGAATTGCCCAAGTGGAAAAGAGGTTGGATCTGTTTGGTGTTCTTTCATGTTTAAGCTTTACTTATCAGCAAAGAAATCCTTTAATATTGTTGCAAATCTGTTTATATGCTGATTCGTATTGTTAGCAAGATATCATCTTTCAAATTGTAAGCTGGCAGTAGTATTGACAGCCATTTAGATTCTTGCTTTACCAAATTGTAATGCTCTTCTTACTTTCAGCATTTGATATTGTTTTTAACTTACCTCCGCCCTATGGTAGCTACTTTCCCACTCTGGGTTAGCAAGCACATTCTGGGTGTTGAGTATTTTCAGCTTTCAGCATTTCCTTTCAAGCATTGTACTTTGTAACACTCTGTCATATGGTCACCCCTCACTCCATTCTAGATTGGGTAGCACATACTTGGTGTCGAAGTTCCTTTCAGCACTTAGAGTAGAAGATCCTCGACCATATGCTCGCCATCATCGTTTCTATTCTTGGTTAGAGTTCCCGTGATAAGCAATTTGATTTAGATCCTCTCACCACACATTGCCCGCGATCGATCCCGTGTACATTCCGGGTTAGAGTTGCTTCAACATGTTTTGGTTTCTATCTTCTAACCTTAACGGGTGCATTGATTGTAATTTGAATTTGAAAAACGAAAAAATTGGCTCGCAATATTTAGGGTTACAACAAAAATCTTGTAAAATTTTTAAGTCAAAAAAAAAAGGGTTGTGTAGTTTTGCAATTTTTCCATCTCCATCATCTCAATACCCAAATCCTTTGACCAAAGTGTTCCCTCTTTCCACCCAAAAGACCCAATTTCAAAATTAAAAGGGGACTATTATGCAAAATATTCCCTGAACAGAAAAGCAGAAGTCCTTGAGCAGTGACCTATGCTGTAGAAAGTCTCACTTTGAGAGACAAGCAAAGCAAGCACCATCTGAGTGCCCACAGCAGAAGATGCAACCAATAAAGTGTCATAGGAGTACAGCATGTTCCTTTGCCCCATCCCCCCCTCAAAGATAAAACATTAACATCTTAAAGGTCAACATCACGCCTTACATGTAGAGTGCTTAAGGTCTAAGAAGCCTATGTCAAAGGTCCAAAGCCCTAAATCTTTGTTGCCTAGACCACTATTGTAACACACATGGAATAACACCGGCACTCCATTTTAATACCCACATCCCACGGGCAAGGTGAAAGCATATGGAGTAAGAACAAGGATAGAGGATAATTAATTGAAAAAGTGTTGGTGTCAAGCTGACCGACTTTACAATCTAAAACAATCATATAATCAGCTTCTAGACAAATTCATTGATAGTGAGTGCAAACAAAGTTGTTTCCAATGCCAAAATGGTGGAATAACTCAGTCGATTCTAATTCATGTCGTAAGGGGCAGAGAATGATAGAAAATAAATGGTATCCGATGATACTACCATCAAAGGATTAATTACAATGAAAATACTTGGAAATAAAAGAATCCAGTGGAATACTTCCGGATTGTTACAATGATGAATAATTTTCTTTTACAATCATATTTAGACCAAACTCAAATATATTTTTCCAAATATTTGAATATGGGCATTTAGTCAAACATTAAAGTGATAAACTAAAATTCCATAAAATGACTAATACCTTATACCTGTAAAGTTTGAAAAAAATGGAGCTGGTCGAGGCCAAAATAACTCTGGAAAAGGATGGAAAAAGGTCTGAAATGAAATTATTAATAGTAGAAGCTGCTAAAATAAATCATACCAGGCCTGGAAATCAGAATGATCCACACTAAACATATCATGCCATGATTAGGAATGATTTCCATGAAAAATAAAATTAAGCCATCTAATATCAAACCATAAAGACAAAATTTTCTATGCCCCTGGTATTGGCTTCCATCCCAAAGTATTTTCTTGCTGTTTTGAAAACTCCTAATTGCATAATTAAAAGCATTGAAAAAATCATCAAAAGTTTTCTATGGAGGGGTAATATTGATGAAAAGAGGAAAGTGCCACTGATTTCTTTGGATAATATGTGTATGAATAAACATGCTGGTGGGGCTGGGTTGCATAATCTATCTGCAAGAAATCTAGCATTAGGTGCAAAGTTGTCATGGCGGATGTATAAGAGACCTGATCTGAAATGGTGCTCCATAATGCAGCAGAAATATTTAGATAGTAGTAATCCTCAAAGAGTGTTTACAATTGAAAATCCTCCATGTGGCTCGGTGATGTGGAATTTTATCATTTTGTGTCGTGAGGTTATTCTTCCTTATCTGTCATGGGAGGTTGATGATGGGGAACTGGTTCATTTTTAGAAGGATTCGTGGAATGGCTTCCCACCACTCAATTCTATGGTAGAACTACAACCTTTGGCTCAAGTTTTTTCAGAGAGATGGGGCACCAAATTAAAAGATTACGTTGCTACAGTTGATCTTCACACAAGGAAACTTTCATGGAAAGTTTTTTCTGCCTCAAGTATTTCTTCTCATCAAGAGTCAATTCTAAAGAGGGAATTAGACAAAAGAGAAGTTTTCTTCTCAAGGAAAGCAGACAGATTACAAAGGATGGAAATTATTCTGTAAGGGAGGCATACAAGTCAATCATTGCAAGTTCAACTCAGTCCCAATCGCACAGAGAGCCTTTTCATTTTGTTGGAATTCGATGACTCTTCCTAAGGCAGGAAGTTTTGTTTGGCTTGCTCTCAAGAAGCGGATATTGACTAGTGACAAGTTGCAAAGATTGGGTATTGCAGATCCCTTTGTTTGTGTTTTATGCCAAGAAAGTTGTACCCAAACCAAAATTTTTAGTTTCACTCAAGGCATTTTGCTTAATTCGAGTCTTAATCCTCGCTAAAGTGTTGTCAAATGGTCATTTTGGGGTTTCAAATATGGAGTTGGTGTCGTGATCATATCAACTGCTATCAAGAGATTTTGAAGAAAAGTAAATTTGAAACTAAAAACATCAAAATTTTCTATCTCCTCGAGAAGGAGACATTCTCGAAATAGGCTCTATCTTTTAGGGCTCGATCCTATTTTTGGCTTGTCACCTCCAGCAGACAATTTGTCCCGACATCACGCCGGGCCAAGCAGTTGAGCTCATCAAGCTTGCCAAACGGACCTGCTTTGTTCGAAGCTACTGGTGATACAAAGGTAAATCAAGGCGAAGCCGAATTGGTTAACACCGCGAAAAGCGCCAGTTTCTCGTAGCGTTTCCATCTTTTGAGGTGCCAAATGTAGGTTTTACAAATGCCATCCAAGATGTTTATCTCATACGAGTTCAGCTTCAGCGACGATCCGGCCGAGTAACGGAAGCTGTCGGGCTCAACCCGAGGTCAAACGCTGGGTCAATTCACCAACCATCAAGAAAAGCAAAAGAGCACATTTTGAGAAAGGCTTCGCTTTCGTGCCTTTAATGCTTTCTCGATGATTTCAGATATTCAATGTGTCCGTGTTACGTTCAGCTTTCCGTTGCCTGTCTCCGTCAGATCAGAAGATGTCTCGTCAGCTTGCAGTGGAAGTTTTTATATTATTTTTGTCGCTTCCAGAAATGGCTAAGTCTGGAATGAAAAGCATAACTTTGAAAGGGCTCTTTGTTTTTCACCCCTCGTGATGACTTTTGGGAAATGTGCCTTTGCAGCCGTCGTGCAGAACGAGCTTAGCTTCGCAATGAACCTGAGTTCCAGTCCTGAAAGTTGATAAAATAGAAGTTATGAAGGATTTTGTTCTTCCCTTCGTACGAAATGCAGAAGTCAAAATTTGACCAAGTCTGAGAAAAAGCGCAGCTTTTCAAAAAGGCGCTTGGATTTTTGAGCCTTCAGATGCCAGTTTTATGACGTATAGTCTCAAGATATCTTTTGATTAGTTTTTACTTAGCTCTGCGATGCACCTGTCAGCTAGTCAATCGGAGAAGTTAGTCAACCAGTGTCAGAAGATGAACAGAGGTCCCGGCAGAGGTTTTAGCTTAAATTTTCATGAAATTTGGCTAAGTCTGGAATTCGTTTGAGAGTTCAAAGTTGAGTTTTCGAAAGAGAGTTGAATGGACGCCTTAACTGGAGTTCTGACTGCAGTTAGATTGAACGATTTCTGGGTTGTCATCTTCAGTTCGTATATTGGCATGTTGAGTGATCTTTCAGTTCGCATGTCGAGTTAACTAGTTTGCATGTTCAGTTAACTATCTTGCATGTTGAGTTAACTTGATTGCATGTCCACTTAACTGAAGATTATCACTGAATGTCAACTGAAGTTTACATGCATGGCGAATTTGGTCAAAATTGTGAAGTTTTAGTGAAGATGGCGCTTCATTGTGTGTTAACTGGAGTTCTAAAAGGGTCGCCATATTTTGATGAAGCATAAATTTGTGAAGATGGCGAATTTGAGTGTTAACTGAACTTATCAAAAGGGTCGCCATGTTTAGATATTTTTGGTGAAGCATAGTTTTGTGAAGCTACGCACTTTTCAAAGAATGACAACTTAAGTTCCGAAAGGGTTGTTATTTTTAGAATTATATTGAAGCATAAGTGTGAAGTTGGCGCATTTTTGAAGGCCAACTGAAGATTGAAAAGGGTCGCTATTTTTAGAATTGTTTAAAGCATGAAATTGGCGAATTCTTTTCAACAAAGATTGTCAACTGAAGTTCTCAAAAGGGACGCTTTAGTTCTAAATTGTGAATTTAAAGCAAGTGTGAAGATGGCGAATTCAACAAGAATTGTCAACTAAAGTCAAATTCGCATGAATTTGTTAACTGAAGATTGAAAGGGAAACCCTAAAGCATGGTGCTTTATTTAGCTTATCTTTGTTTCAGTTAACTAAGTTGGGGTCCAATCACAAGCCAAGCGCACTTTTCATGGATTTGGTGCCTTATGCGAATTTCATAAATATATTTCAGCAATGGCGTCCATTATTTCATCATCTTTTGCTCTGAAGCTCATATTCTTCTTGAGCGACCAGCAAGCTTAAGGTGATTCAGGTGTCCGATTTCAGCATTCTTCGAAGCAACGAGTTCAAATTGTTCAGAGGAAGTCGATTCTAGACTTTATTTTCACTTTGCATGCAGGTTTTATCAAGTTCCAAAGAAGAGATTTGCAGATTTTTCAGAAGCAGACAAGCAAAACTTTCTATCTTCTGTCTTATTTCTTCTATTTCTCACCTTAGGTACTTTCTTCAAATGTCAAAGAAATTCAACACATATTCAAAATCTGATCATCTGGGTTTGCATATTTCAGCATTTACAGCGAAACCCACGTCTTAGATTTTTTCGAGAAAATTGCCCTGTAGCTTTCATTCTGAAGCTCTGTGCTTTTTTTCCGAGAATCTCTTTGCATGTGGGCTTAAATCACATTTTTTGCAATCGTGACTAACTGGGTTTGTTCAGAATTCCATTGCGCATAAACCCATGTTCCGCATTTTTCTCAGCAGCCCCGAGAAGCTCCTAAAACCCTCGCAGCTTCTCGAATCAAGAATCTTTGCATGTCGTTAAACAATGTTTCTCGCCAATTCTACCGCGGGTTGCCCGAATCATTTTCCAGACAAAACCCATGTCTCAGAATTTTTGGTGAAAATTATCCTCCGACAAGCTATTTTTAGCCTCACCAGGAGCCATTTTTAACTTTTCAGAGAAAGTTGTCAGAATATAGCCGTGTTCACAGTCAACGGGCAAGTTTTTCAGAAGGCAGTTCAATTAGACTGAATTCAAGGCCAAATCGGTCTTAATTTAGGTTTTCATCAGAACAGCTGACAATGAAGCGTTAAGTTGCAAAAGAAACAGAGATCACTTCATTTACGGAGCCGCCAAAGTCACTCAGATCTTGTGACATTATCTTCGTGAAAATGGTACCTACGCTGATCTCGAGGTTATACAAACTGAGTTTCAGAAGCATTTTTATGATATCTTGATGGAGGTTCTGATCACATTTTTAGTAATTTCAGCAAGTTTCAAGAAGGCGACTGAAAATGTTGAAGAATGTATGCATACAGTCAAGGAAAGTGACAGAGAATTGAAGAAGCAGATTATTATTTTTGGACAGCGTCAAAGTGCCAGAATACAGAGAGATTGATGAGTTCTTGGTCGAAGTGTTAAGACCGAGTTGACATGGAGTGATCCGCCAGCGAACCTGCGCTAATTTCGAGGGTTGAGTCATGAGCAGCAGCTTAACTCACTTTCTCAGCCTTGAGTTTACTTGCTGACTTAACACATGCTTATCTCGTCCTTGGAATTATCAACATAGGAGTTAGGGTTAGGGTTTCTAGTTAACTGAAGGTAGTGTCCAGCTAACTTTGCTTTAAATAAGGATGTGCATGCTTGCACATGGTCCATTTAGGTTATTTGTACCGGTTAATTGATGGTAGCTTTCCAGTTAACTATATAGTTTACTTCATTAGGGT
Organism: Sequoia sempervirens; assembly: GCA_007258455.2. Lineage (NCBI taxonomy): Eukaryota > Viridiplantae > Streptophyta > Pinopsida > Cupressales > Cupressaceae > Sequoia > Sequoia sempervirens. The sequence continues at coordinate 14,101 of VDFB02147663.1, read as the reverse complement.
TTAATAATTAATCTTGCATGCATTTGCGAGACTGTAGTTAACACAAGGTGATTTTAGGGTTCCCTACACCTTGATGTATATAAATAAGAGCTTTGCTCATTTGTAATTAACTTTTGCTTGAGAGAGAAATATATGCTGCGCCTACCTTGCCCTCAATATTGCTCTTTTGGTATTTGTTCATGTGTCTTCGCTATTGCAATTAATTGTTATGCCACATAGGGTTCCAAGAGATTGTAATGGTGAATTCTTTCCATAGTTTAGATAAATCTGTCTTGTGAATCTTTTTATTGTTATGATTAAGCGTTATGCCACATAGGGTTTCGTAAGATTGTGATAAAAAGCGTTTTGTGAAGTCTTTACTATGCTGATCAAGTGTTATGCCACATAGGGTTTCATAAGATTATCATGGTAAATCTTCTCATAGTTTAGATAAATCTGTTTTGTGAATTCTTTTGTCATTACGATCAAGTGTTATGCCACACAGGGTTTCATAAAGATCTTGATGATAAAAGTCGTTTAGTAAGTCTTTACTGTTATGATCAAGTGTTATGCCACACAGGGTTTCATAAGATCATCTTGGTGAATTCTTAAATCTGTTTTGTGCCCAATAAGCTTGTTTAGATTGAGATGATAGTTGCGCCACCTTGCCTTCAAGTAGAGAGTCTAAACTCGTTTATCGTCCGATAGTCAATCCCTGCTCCATTTCCTCATGCTCTGTTTTCTTGAGGAAACTGGATAGATTTAAAGTAGTTAGCTTAGTTGTAGTTAATGATTGAAACCGAAAATCCTTAGCTGCAACGTCTTGGTTTTCTTAACCTTGTGCCTCTTCCAAATGGTGAACAAAAGATAGGACTTAGATTACTTCTCTTTTCATGCATTCCACACAATGAGGGAGCTTCCCCTCCTAATTTGAAGAGCACTCATTCGTAGTGTACATAGCTGTCCGTACAAACCTGCACTCCAGAGGTGTTAGATTTTACGCCAACACGCATTACGCAGAAAACCTTCATCTAAGCCCTGAAATTTGTCCCGGAAGCTGGACTGCTAAAAATAGAAAGTTGCCTGTTTCAGCAAATTTTGCACATGAGCAGCCTGATGCGCTCTGAATGTGGTATGACTGTCGGAATCTCAGAAATGCTAACGGATTGCCTGTAATTGCACACTTACTAAAAATAGTAAGTACTCGGAATTTGATGAAAATTTGCTGAGAGCCTGCTGGGAGCATACTAACATCAACGTTAGGTTCTATTTTCAATTTATTCACTTCGTTCAACCTCGGACTGACCAGGAAAGATGAAACCCTAATTTCTACATTTGGCCAAAATTCAAGTTTAAACTCAATGATGGGCACAATCCCGGAAAGACAGACAGTAGAAAAGAGAGACAACAACAAAACAAACTAAAATCAAGCCAAAAGCTCGAAACGAAGCAAAAATTAGGGGGCTCCCATTTGCAATGGGGCGATGTGTGAAAAAGGTCACAACAGTGAGCTGATCAATCGATCCTTCAGTTCTTGGAATGCCTTCTCCTGTTCTTCGGCCCATATAAATGGTTGGCCTTTCCTCGTCAGTAGGTCGAGAGGGTATGACACTTGGGCAAATTTTTTTATAAATCTCCGATAGTATCCCACATGCCCGAGGAAGGACTTCACACCGGTGACGTTCTCCAGAGCCTCCATCTGTACGATGACTCGCACCATGTCGGGATCCGTTTTCAACCCAGCTTTGCACACAATGTGTCCGAGCAGCTTCCCTTGTGGCACCATAAATCTGCATTTCTTCGGATTCAAGGCAAGGCGAGCTGCTCTACACTATTCCATGCACTCGCCTAAGGCTTTCAAATGTTTTTCCTTATCACTATAAATTGACCAGTCATCGAGGAAAGCTTTGAAATTACCTACCGACATTCTATCAAAAATGTGGAGTATTATCCTCTGGAATGTAGCTGGTGTGTTGCATAATCCAAACGGCATTCGGTTGTATGCATACACCCGTCCTCAACCACGAACGTAGTCTTTAATTTGTCTTCCTCCGTGATACTGATTTGATTGTAAACCGAGAAGCCATCTAGAAAGGAGTACATTTCATGCCCGGCAACTTCTTCCAGAATTGAGTCGGTGAAGGGAATAGGAAATGGATCTTTGATAGTCACTGCATTCAGACTACAAAAGTCAACACAGATTCTAATTTGCTCCTTCTCTTTCTTCAAGGATATGACGATCGGTGATACCCGCTCGCTGACCTCCACTTTGAAAATGATGTCGGCTTCCAGCATCTTCTCAATCTCCTCCTGTACTTTAGCGGCATAGTTTTTGTTCATTCTGTACGGTCGCTTTCGTACGGGCTGGGCTCCCGGTACGAGAGGGATCCTGTGCACGCATAACTCCGGTGGTACGCCTTTTAAATCTTTGTACGTCCAAGCAAAGCATCTTTATATTCCATGAAAATTCTGAATGCTGCCGCCTTCAGTACAGGGTCCCAATCATCACCCACAAGAATCTCCTTAGGTTTGTCTGATTCCCCAAGGTTTACCTTTTTCAGCGTTGGCTCCTCGTACTTGATAATTTTGTCCTGTTCAAACTTGTGTGCTAGCGTCACATCCAATTCTGCCATACCTTCTCTATATTCTTCGTACTCAGGAGGAAATGTTTCACTGGTCGAGCCTTTGTCTTCTTCTGCTTCCCCCTCCTTGACTTGCAGCATGTTGCAATCAGGGTGGAAGACTTCATAATCCTCCATCTGCCAGTGAAACAGTCCATTCAGTGAACTGGTCTCATCCTCCGAGCAACTCCCAATCTCCAGTACCCCTTCTTCATCTGGTTCCATTAGCTTCCTTTCATCATCATTTGATTCTCCTCCGGATTCAGATGCCGAAGATGCTAGATCTTTACTGACCGCCTAGTTCTTCAGATCAATGGTGTATTTCCTCCCCCGATTTTCTATTGAGAGTGTATTCCTCTTCCAGTTGTGGGTTGCCTTGGCAGCTATCAACCATCCTCGTCCCAAGAGTGTATCGTACGCCTTTTTTCTCCAGTGGGATGACTACAAAATTTAGCAAAAACAGCTGCGTGCCGATCAAGACCTTCTGCTCCATTAGTGTACCCAGCGGTCTGATGCCATGTTGATCTGCTCCCACGAGGTGGAATGTCGGGGGCCAAAGAGTCGGCTTACCCAAACACTTCCAGGTCTCTTCTGCCAGTACGTTTACTCCCGAACCTCCATCGACGATAGTGTTAGATAATTTCATTCCCAAGATTTCCATCTCGACGACTGCTGGTTTCCTCCCGATGCTTACTGTGAGTAGCATTGGGTCTACAGTCTCGGCTACCAGTTCTAGCGTTCGTTCTGGTGGACCCTTCTGAAGATTTTCTTCAATAACATTTGTAAGCGCTACTTTGAGATAAGGCATCATTTGCAAGAGATCAGTTACCTTAATGGGTACGGTTGTGTGAAGCACCTGCCGTACGATATTCTTCTCCGACTCCGACTGTAGCAACGTACTGGTGGCTTTAGAATTCTTGCATTCATTCACCATTGCCTCTTCTACTTTTGTCTTGGCCTCCCGAAATCTTTCTTTCTCCGTACGAGGGTCTGGATAATTTGCCCTTTTTGACTGCGCCCTTGTAATTGCCAAGACTTCTTCGTCGGCTATCTCCAGTATATTGATACTGCCTTTCTGCTTCGGACAGTCGGTGTCTTCATGATCACCCGGTCCACACCACTTGCATAGCTTTCCCCCGGTGCCTTGGCCGCTCGGGCAATCCCTCGCGAAGTGACCCCATTCATTACAGTTTCGGCATTGGATCATGGGCCGTCCTTTGCTATCGTACTGAATTTTGCTTTTGGGCGTATTTCTCCGATTGTTACGGTAGCCTCCAGGGGATGCATTGTTGCTCTGTGGTTTTGGCGGTGTGGTCGGAGGAGTTGACTGTTCGCCTTGGGTGAAGAATACTTGCGAACTTTTGGTTTTTAAGTTGTATGGGCACTCCTTGACGGAGTGTCCCATAACTTGGCAGATGTCACAGAATAATTTTTTCGGGCAATTCGCCTTTGTATGACCTTCCGTCTTGCAGTCGGTACACCATAATTCATTTGCTTCTTTGGATCCTTCCCTATCGGCTTTCAGTTCTTTCATCATCCGCATCATATCCCGCCAAAGAGCTTGTACAGTTGCCGATTCATCTTCACTTTCCTCTGCACTCTCTTCGTCATCCCTCTTCTTCCCCTTCGAGGATGTCCTGTTCTCACTTTCAATGTCCATCGCTCGATTGTATGCTTCGGTGTACGAGGATGGTGGTACTACTTTCATTTTTCGCCGGAGCGAGGGAATCAATCCTTCAATGAACCATCTCTTCTTTAAGCCATCTGCCAGTTGTGCCTCAAGCTTTCCTATCAAGTCTTTCAATCTCCTGTTGTAGGTCCGCAGGTTCTCGTGCTTTCCTTGTTTAGTATGATATATTTCTGTGACAATCTCACTATCGTCCCGTAGAAGTTTGAACTCTTCCTGGAAAGCTTGCTTCAATACCCTCCATGTAGCTCTCTGTGCTTGATCCAATTCCGAGTACCAATCAATGGCACTGTCTCTGAGTGTCGCTGGAAATGCCTTCAGCCACTGGTCGGGATCATCCTGCCCGCTGGCTATCCAGATTGTCTCACATGTCTTGCAATGCCGTACGGGATCCTCAGAGCCATTCCCCATGAATTTCGGCAACTTTTGCCGTTCCGGATGAGCCATCTTTCCCGTTGACCTCCTTGTGTGTTGGACCCGATTAGACTAGTGGTTTCCTCGCTACGTCCTTGTGCGTCACTTGCACTCTTGGCCACGTACGAGTCACTCCCACGCCCCCTCCGGGCTGGCCTCATCTAATTCCTTACCGACTTGCCTTAGTCGTCTTCGCCGACTTTCCTGCTCTTGTAGCCTAAGTGATCGCCGAACTTGTTCTTCCGAAGTCCCGTGCCCGTCAGGTATTCTATTCTTGTCTTTGTTCGGCCGTACGGGCATTTGTTAGTTGCTCAAGCGATCATTGTTGGTTGCCGGAAGTGCGGCGCCGACTAGTATCCCGTTCTTCCTCTTCCCGTTTGTTTCGGTCTTCACAACGTTGCACGATTTGCTGCCTTCGGTGCTCACGGGCTTCTTCCTCTCGCAAGTCTTGCAGAATAATGAAATGGCGGGCCAGCAACCTGGGCATGCGGTTCAAGAGGTGGTTCACCTCGTCGTTCACTTCCAGCCAATCCCAGATGACTTCCTCAGGGATCTCCCGAATGTGGGATTCCCTACGCACGTGGTCACGTAACGATATTTTCCACAAATTTACCAGATCTTCTGTCAAGGAGTCTTCCCGTTCCTCATTAGCATTTACAGGTTCTTCCGCCAGTTGACCCATTACACTGCCATGACGAGTGATGCCCTAGTCCGCTCAGGCAACAGCGCCAAATGTTTGCCTACGGAATGTAATTCAAATCTTACGTACTACTGGCAAACTAGTCATGTGCAGAACATAGAATAAAACAATAACCAGAAAGATATCATGTTTGAATACCAGAAACTTTATTCATTATCAGAAATATCATGTACAATCAAAGAGTATCAGCAGTGCTTAACAATATAAACATCGGCACCTCCCTTCCGACTATCCCAACAGACTACATATAACGTTCTGCGGTGGTTAGATAACCAACCGACACGACATTTCATAACAACATTAATATTAATCGGGACTTGATTACCCGAAAGTACAGGACATGTATTATTCTCACTAACTATTGTTTTATTAGCAATTGGCCGACTACGACCAAGGCCGACTAACACAAAAGTAAGCTATGCTATCTACATTTCTATTTATAGCAGGGCACCTGAAGTTCACATGTTGGCAGTGTCGATTCCCAAATTCAGTTGAGTTGGTGAAATAAGGAGTTTTGCCTAAGTTATAACGTTTAATTATTATTAAAGGTGACTTTAATAATAATTAATATTTTTAATATTATATTATAACATTATATTTGCACTTTATGACTTGAGGGTCCATTCATCATTAAAAAGGGGGCCATTTTAATTAATTACTTGGGCGCCAATTTCAAGGACATATTTTAATATTCCAAAGTGCAAACATTATATTATTTTAAAATGATTTAAAAGGCAAATTGGAGGGGATTGTGTAAGAACCCTGGTGGTTCTCAACCCGAAACCCTGACTGAGATTGTTTTGTTTTTGCGAGTTTTGTATTTTTTTGTGTTTTTGATGGATTTTGAGAAAACAAAGAAAGCTGCGATTTCTTCTAAAATGCTAATAAATTCATAATAAATTCTAAATTCATGAAATAAGCTCAAGATTGTTCAGAGAACATAGGCGCATCCATTTATTATCATACCAGAGCTTTTACAATGCAAATAGAATAAGCAAATGTTTATAGAATATGATTTTATTTCAAAAACCTGATTTTTGCTTGCCAGGCGCCACAATAACAAAGAATGAATGTACGGCTGAAATAAGAGCCAGTCTCCAAGCTCCAAATGAAAGGAATCCTCCAGAAGACTAAGGCGCTCCAGATCCAAAAGACTTTCACTGAAAACTGAGGGCGTTTCTTCCTGAAGAAATGGTACGGCCTTGCAGGTACATATTTGTACGGCCTGTACAGCAGCAGCAAAAGAAAAGGGTACGGCCTCAATAATATCTGTCAGATCTCTGTAAATGGACCCTCTGAGAAGTCGCCTCAACTGCCCAATGATTATTCCGTGCTGACTCTGAATGAATCGATCAATAAATCCAATCTGTAACTCCTGAATGAAGTCACCCAGATGCAAGCTTAAACTGGTATTTCACAGTCTCAGTCTGCCAAATTCCTGAAGAGGTATCGTTCTCCAGAAACGCTTCGTCTGCCAGAAACCCTAGGGTTTGCAAACTCCAATGCTTAGAGCAAAATAAGACAAATTAGAATATCATCACATAATGGTTCGATTTGTCTTTGGCAGTCAATATATAAGCCTCTGAGAAAATTCGACCCAAGCTCTTTTAATGATCATTTAAATAAAATGTTTTAATTTCACCTTTTCTCCACTTAGGAAAAATCATTAATTAAATGGCGTCCAAATTAATGAATAAATAATTATTCATTATAATCAACTTTTCACTTTATTATAAAGTATTAAAAATACTTTATAATATACCATTAATTATTAGTATTTAAATATATTAATAAAGTGACTTTAATATAAAGTCAAAATATTAAATATTTAATAATCATTAAATACGCCTTATTTCTCCTTCTGATCATCCAACTGAAGAACTGAGTCGATTCCGAGCATACCAGCTGAACCAGGTGCCCTGCCCAAAATAGCAGCTTCCCCCTGACCTAACTTTCTAAAAATAGAAAGTTTCTAAAATCCACCTGAAGATTCCCTGCGGAAGGCCCAACCGAAACAACCGCACACCGGGGTTACAAACACCGAAAGTAACCGCCTCGTGATGATCCTCCCACACATCCGCCACCTATGAGGATCGAAATGATAGGGCTAACCACTGACAAACAATGTCGTACTAAAACGAGGACATTGGCAGATTGGCTCATTATCTTTATCCCACATCGTGAGAAAAAGTGTATGAGCTCCTCCAAGAAAAATATAAAGAATCTTATGGGGCCTATTTGGATATCGTAATTGATTATTGGATATTTGTTTAATAATTTCTCATTGGCGTTTGGGGAAGGGAGCCCTAGGGTTTTTGCCAGCGTATCGGCTTTGGAGAATGAAAACTCTCCATTGTATCAGCATTCTGAGGTTGTGGAATATCAGCTGAAGGTGCTCACTGTTGGCTTCATTCACAAGTCAAGTTTATGCTTCATCAGATTTACTGCTTCAATCTTGCAGGAGAGATTTGGAATAAGGGTTTCAGCATCTTTCAAGTTTAGAAGATTGTTTCCGGGTATCTTCTTTGTAAAGTTTTCAAGAATAATGCAATATCAGTAAAGCTTTGATTTCCAGCATTTATCTTTGTTTCCAGTTGTATATCTTTGCATGTTATCTGTCAGAAATTGTTAATTTCTTGCCTGGTAATAATTGAGAAAATTTATAAAAATTACAAACCCTAGTTATTCAGCATAAGTTTCCAGAAGTTAGAGACACCTAGTCTCTTACAGTGGTATCAAAGCAGGTTTTCCTGCCATCCTGTGTGGGAAATAAATTTCACGAGTAGAGAGAAATTTCAGAATATTATGGGTTTATAGATACAAAGAAGATTATGAGAATTTAGGGTTTGAAAAGTTTATCAATTGCAGAGAATTACCAGTCAGATTTTAAAGTATTGGGTTTGTTTGGTACGACCAGAGGAACGATTTGAATATTTGCAGGAATAAGTAATATTTAACAGTCAATCAAATTATTAAAGGGAGTCGGAAGTCTAGCATAGCACGTATGGACATGGAGACTACTCCAGAAGTTTGGTAAGGAGTCGGCCATTCATTTATATGCTGTTGAGTCTTCCTCTTTTACGGATTATCATTTGATGCATTATTGCTAGCATTGACGTTTATATTTGGAGATCGCATTTTTTACCATCGCACATATCACTGGAGACATCGCACATATTTCATGGTGGATGTATTATTAACGAATGTTGCTGGGAAAGTTAAGCACCACATTGGAGACACAAAAGTCGTCATGAGATAAGACAAAGAAAAAATATATGATATCCTCCTGTCGGGAGCAGCTTAGAAGAGACAAGCCAAAAAAAAAAAAGTCATCGCTTGGAGAAGACGTCTTTCTGGATGACGTGGAGATTAAAAATTAAGCTTCCGATTGTAATTTGGTCTATCGTATTTCTCTTTAAGATCCGTGGCACACTTAAATCTTTAGAATTACCTATAATAGAAGGATAAATGAGACGAGCTTCAACATTTCAAGGAAAGAGACAAAATCAAATCGCAACCATAAAAGGAGTTACCATTATTTGAAGAGATCGATATTATTGCCATTGCCGCCTTAATATTATTGCATCGGAGATAATTGGTGAAACAGCTTCCTTATATTGGAGCCACATGAGAACTGGGATAGTGACGTGGAGGCAGAATCAAGCCATACGATATGTCTTTAGTCATTGCTGCAACCACGAGAATCCTGCTTGAAGACGTCTAGTCATTTGCATCAGAAACGTGAGTTCTGAAGCAAGTATGCGGGTCTATGAAAACGTGAGTATCCTATAGTGGCCTGCCATCGTACTATGATGTATCTTGGGAGCTTGGCGTGGGTTGGTTTTGGTTTTTTTTTTTAAGCAGTTTGCAAGCCCACACGAGCCACATTCTGCCTTTGGGATCTTCATTATCAAGACTGAGATTCATTACAAACATTCTGAATATTGTAGTTGCTCAGCTGATGATAACAAGTTGAATATCAGTAACTTCTTGATTACATTCTGTTTTGTTGTGAAATTAGACTATTACTATACTTAGAAATTATTGTAACTGTTGGTCATGTTTTACTGAGTATGATTTCAATACGAGTACAATTGCTATAGAAGCCTCTGTTCATGTAATTGCATTTACTCTGTCTCTGTGATTCATATCTGAGCATAAAAACTTCATATATGCTCTATATATTGGCTCAGTTCTTTACTAAGTTTCTGGAAGTCATAATCTGCAGTTAACTATTCATTCAAGATAGTGAAAATCTGAGCAGCCACATATGTTGCAAATTAGTTCAATACTGTACAAACTGTTTGACAAAATGCAATTTGTCAATTGAGATAAATGCTGAAGATAACATCCGATCCCTGAGAGATAGTTCGGGAGATATAGTTCGGTGTTCAGTGAATAAATGTCTTGCATTTGAGTGACCAGCACTCTTTATAAACAGTTTCATTGTTTCCAGCACAAATTTAAAAAAAAACATGAGTTCCAGCAGTGGAGAAATAATGGATTCATGGGATGGTAAATGGTTGGCCAGAATGCTCTATAAACAGGGTGAGAAACTTGGTAAACCATCACAATCCAAATATGATACATTGTGTATTTTGAGCAAGATGGAAGAAATTTTAAGTTATGTAGAACAGTCACCTTCAACATTGCTTCAGATAGCGTTGGTTCCTGCAGTGGAAGCTTTGAAAGGGCATAGGTACTTGAGACATAGTAACAGTGAAGTTAGGCTCATGGTTGCCCTCTGCATCAGTCAATTTTTTAGGATCACAGCTCCTCAAGTTACTTATGGCGCAAACCTCATGGGTGAGGTGTTTCAGCTGATTATTGACAGTATGATTGGGATTGATGACATTGGTAGTCCTACATTTAGAAGAAAGGTTAAGTTATTGGAGTTGATGGCACAAGAGAGATCATGCGTAGCCATGCTTGATTATGACCAGCATGATTTGGTGTTGCAATTATTTAAACTCTTTGTAGAGTCCATCAGTTCAGGGCATGACAAGCATATACAGGACTACATGAGAGATATCATGACTTACATTGTTGATAATCTTGATAACATATCTCAGCCCATTATGACACTTCTCCTAGCAGTTCGCAAGCGAGACAAATTGACATCTCCAGCTGCTTATGTCTTGGTGTGTAATGTCTTTGACCAGTGTAAAGACAAGTTGGGACCCTATTTGGTTGAGGAGGAGCAAGTGCAAGAAAAGAAGGTGAGTTTTGAAGAGAATATTGACATTATTAATGCTCAAAAAGTTGTTATCAGTCATGATAACAATCCTGATTTTTGTAACAGCAATAGTAAAAATTTGCATCAGCTTGAGACAACAGTGATTACACATGTACAAGATGTTACCAATGAGCTGTCACATGAAAATACTCAAGAAATGAGTACTAAAGATGCATTGTATGACATGGATTCATGTCTTGGTAAGTCTGATTTTTCTTATCAGACCTTAGAAAACGAATCAGAGAATTCATTTGATGACAATGAATCCCAAGATCGTGATGTGGATGGACACGCAGTCACCTTGGAAGTGGAAGTGTGTGAAGATACTATTATATCAGTAGCTCCTACCTTATCAGATGAGCCATCCCTCGAGGTACATAGCAGCAGTACCTTAGCTGATAATGTGTGCAAAGATGATAGCACACACGATGTTGCTTATCATGTGGTGAGTGACGTTGATTCAGCCTCATATCACAGTGTGGATGACAAATCGGAAGATTTGTGTGGAAATGTTTCGTCACAAAGGTATCATCATTTAGCAAGGCAATTGAAGGTTAACGATAGGATGGTTGCCACAACCATTGAGCATTTTGATGTTGCTCGTCAGATGCTGGCCACCTATGGTTGGAGTGCTCCTTTGACATATGAGCACGGTGATAGTTTTTTTTCCCTTGCAGAGATACATGCACTTCGAGAAGCAATTGGAATGATGAAACAAAATTACCTACAACTACTTGCAGATAGGGATTTTCTTCTCGAGTGGGATTGCATTTGTTATGATGCATTGCAGGGAACGGAGGAGAAGGTTGATGAGCTCACTCATGAGCTTGAGGTGACTATGGACTCATTGCAGAGTGCCCAGTTGGCCCTTCAAGAGTCACAGTTACAGATTGAGAAGCTTACCATGGCGTTGAGTTTAGCACAGTCTTCACCATCTTTTGATATAGTTCAGATTTCCATGGCAGCAGTTGGTGAGGAGCATACACCCATGGTTCATAGCTGTGAGCAGGTTGAGGATGTGGTTACATCCATCACAGATATTGGTGCAGTTAATTCAGATGGGATGAGTGTTTTGGTTGAGAGCTCTTGTGATGAGATAGTTGATTTTTCTGAGAGTTGTGTGACAGATCACGTCACTACTCCATCATCGTCATAGGAGATATGTGGGGCATCATCCAGTATGGAGATTTGTACTTATGCTGATTTGTTACCCCAGGACTATGATGGTCAGCCATTGACAGAGGTGGGAGCATTTTATCTTGATTGCATAGTGAGGAGTGTTCATCACTTCTCCTTTAGTCCACACACAGAGGATTTGATGATGCATCGGTGTGGATTGGCTCCGAAGTTATACCATCCGTTGTGGGATGGGTATTCACCATCTTCAGAAGATGGGATTAGCGACTGCAAGCGCCAGTCTCAGCTGTTTGTGGGGGATTACTTGCAAGGACAGTCGTAAGTTTTACATCATGCTAATATGTATCCAACAGGGTTTGCTACTTCTATGTCACAAAGTTTTCTTATGGGTACATGGTTACAGGATGACTATGGTGTCAGTTGGCATGATGGCTTGGTCAGTTATCACATCCATGAGGGTTTAGCAGAGGACAGGGAGAGATTCGGTGTAGCAGATGCTTCTAGAAGTTCTTATCTCCGCATGACAGATGGATGTGAATTCAGATTGTATTGGGATCCAAGTGGTGACAGTTTTGGCATCGAGTATTGGATGGGTCCCATTGGGTTACTTCACCATTCCCAGCATGGTGAAGTTGGAGGCAGTAGAGTGCAGTGGAAGCCTGAGGATGACAGACACAACAGACTTTCACTCTGGGTTTGGGATCCAGGGATAGCTTGCACAGTTGTGTTTTTGTTGATGCTATGGGAGACAGTTAGAGATGTGTGGGACACTTCACAGTTCTTCTTTTGGGCCTTCCAAGGAGTTGGGTTTCTTTGCAGTAGAGATTGCTTGAGGACAAGCAATTTCAAGGAGGGCGGACTGTAATGTCCCCAATTTTGCGAGCATCAAAGTTCGGTGGATTTAGCCTATTCCTGGCCCTCGTAGGCTACTATGTCTGGTTAGAGGGTCTCTTTTGGTGATGATCAGAGGAATCTCTCCTTCAGCATCTCGTGTTGGTTCAAGCTTAGCCATCAGTTGATTTAATTTCATATACTTACTATTTATAGTAAGTCAGCTAGCAAGCAATTCTATTTATAGCAGGACACCTGAAGTTCACATGTTGACAGTGTCGATTCCCAAATTCAGTTGAGTTGGTGAAATAAGGAGTTTTTCCTAAGTTATAACGTTTAATTATTATTAAAAGTGACTAATAATAATTAATATTTTTAATGTTATATTATAACATTATATTTGCACTTTATGACTTGAGGGTCCATTCATCATTAAAAAGGGCCATTTTAATTAATTACTTGGGCGCCAATTTCAAGGACATATTTTAATATTCCAAAGTGCAAACATTATATTATTTTAAAATGATTTAAAAGGCAAATTGGAGGGGATTGGCCTATTATCTTTTATCCCACATTGGTGAGAAAAGTGTATGAGCTCCTCCAGGAAAAGTATAAAAGAATCTTATGGGGCTCATTTGGATATTCATAATTGATTATTGGATATTTGTTTGATAATTTCTCATTGGCGTTTGGGGAAGGGAGCCTGAGGGTTTCTACCAGCATATCGGCTTTGGAGAACGAAAACTCTCCATTGTATTAGCATTCTGAGGTTGTGGAATATCAGCTGAAGGTGCTCACTGTTGGCTTCATCCAGAAGTCAAGTCTATGCTTCATCAGATTTATTGCTTTAGTCTTGCAGGAGAGATTTGGAATAAGGGTTTTAGCATCTTTCAAGTTCAGAAGATTGTTTCCGGGTATCTTCTTTGTAAAGTTTTCAAGAATAATGCAATATCAGTAAAGCTTTGATTTCCAGCATTTATCTTTGTTTCCAGTTGTATATCTTTGCATGTTATCTTTCAGAAATTGTTAATTTCTTGCATGCATATTTCTTGCCTGGTAATAATTGAAAAAATTTATAAAAATTACAAACCCTAGTTATTCAGCATAAGTTTCCAGAAGTTAGAGACACCTGGTCTCTTACAACCAAGAAACCAATGCAAACATGAGTTTTTTTTTTCACGCTTCTCAATGCAATCCCAGACAAAGGTACGGCCTGGAGAAAGTGGCAACCTACAATATAAAATCAAAGACTTCACCAAAAATTCCCAAACTTAGCAAGAAGGGGCACCCAAGGCCTAGGAAATGATATAGCAACTGCCCAAAACCAAACAAAAATCGTCTAAAGAGCAATGAGTAAAAACCTCCTACAACCACACCCAAACCAGCAACCTGTAAATTGACAAGACACACCAAAAGACTCCATTGCAATAAGCTCAATTTGTTCTTCAGTGTAAAGAACAGCCTTCTCAGTTAGCTAGATGTTATCTTTCAAGCAA
>VDFB02147662.1:0-37491 GCA_007258455.2 Sequoia sempervirens | reverse complement strand
AATTGCAACTTCGTTCAAGTGTGCCAAGACTCTTCCGTCAGGGGCGATGATCTGTCTTTTCTGGGCATCATAATGGCGAGCACATTCTACCATTAACTTTGCACAATCCATTGCCGGAGGGAATCCAGCTGCTTGGAATATCCCGTTTCTGACTATTCGTCTGGCTATTGCTGTGGGAAGTCCTTTCTGACCGTATACTCTTTTCTTGAATTCGTCAAAATCCACATGTCCGAGGTCAGTATCCACGACATTCTTCCACTTTGAGATGACTTTGGTCTCTTTCTGGGCACCCTTGCTGGCAAACTTCATTTTCAGCTTCCTGGATAGTCCGCCTGCCGTGTCCGTCAACCTGCAGTCATAAAAGTAACATTAATATAAAGACCTTTAAAATAATTTAAACCTCGTGCCATGGATTCGAAAATTGACTTTCAGCCGGTTAAATAATTAATTTGCTGCGAAAAAGCAAGTTGAAAGTGACTTGAATGGAATTGAAAATTTTGCCAGAGCTTCGTCAAGATGACAGTACATGAAAAGATAGCAAATTTGATTGACCAATCACCAAACCTCAGTGAAGGAACGTTAAATGCAAATCAGATATAAAAATCTGATTTTTTTTTAAAAGTGCGCCCCTCTTCAAGAAGAATTCAGCTTTGAATAATTCTCTTTTTCTTTTCCCGCGAAAAATTCCTCAGCATAACACTGCTTCTCTCTCTGGAAAATTCGACTTTGCTTATTGACGAATTAATTGCCTGACAATTTCGAGAAAGATTAAATTTCTCTTCAGCCGTGTGTGGAAAAATGAGTTGCTGAAACTCATTATAATGCTGAAGGATTGAATTTGATTTAGCAACTGCCATATTCTTTCTCGATCTCGATTTGTTTTCATTTATCCAAACAGGCAAGTTTCCTTTTATCTTCCGACAAGGATCAGTCTCGAACTTATCCGGACAAATCTTACTGATCTTCAAAAAATTCGATTTTTTTATTTAATGTTTATTTTTTTGATTTTTCAACTTTTTAAATAAAACATTAAATAATTTAATTAAATTCATGGTGAATTTAATTTTCTTCTTGTCGGATTTCATCTCCGCCTGGCGTGCTTTACTTTCGTCTGATTCGTGTTTGGCAATTTTGATTTTGTCCAAGGCATTTCAAATTTCCAAATAGTTGAAAATTAATTATTAAAATATTAAAAATATTTTAATTAAATCCAACCCGTTCGTCTTGGACCCATGGCTATCTCGATTTTCCTCCATTTTTTCTTGGCTGAGAGTTTATTTTCCAATTTTGTCCTTAATTTCGTCTAGCCAAACCAAATCTTAAGCCATTCCGTCGAAAATTTAATTGCCAGATCCCTATTTTTCTTTGCCGAGGCGAGATTTTAAGCTTATTTTGTTCTGCCAAAGTCAAATATTTCCTTGCTCAGTCGAATTTTTCTAGGCAAAATCCTTGTCCGAATGTCTTCGTTAGGCGAATTTCCTTGATGTCTGACATATTCTTCCTCCTTCTGGCCAAGGACGATCCTTCCTTTCTCCCTGCCTTGCGCATTTTTCTTGGGTCAAAGTTGACAATTTCTTCGCATTTTCTCCATACTTAGGCAAATTTTACCTCTTTTCCTCATCGTGTTAGGCACATTCCGTTTTATTCTTTGCCATATCCTGATCATCTTTAGCACATGTCCTTTCAATCTTGGCATTTGTCTTCTCGAAAGTGTCACAATACTTGGCCAACGTCTTCATTTCTCATCCCTTAGCCTCTTCACTTAGGCAAGTATTTCGAACTTTTTCTTGGACTTGGCATTGACACTTAGCCAAAAATCATCATCTTATCATCTTAGGCGGACCTCCTTGACATTTTGGACGGGCATCATGAACTTCTTTGGTACCTTGCTAACCTCCTCCAAGTATATGGCGGACTTTGTAAGTCTTTAGGATGAACATCTTGGACGTCCCTCTTTTCTAGGGCGGATTTCCTTAACACTTTAGCACTTGTTCTCATCACTTTATCCCTTTTGGAAATGATTCTCCACCCTTCATACTTAGCAAATTTCAAAATTTCCTTCTTGGTAGGCATCAACACTTAGTAGAATTTTGATTCTCCTTCACTTTACATGCCTAGGCGGACTTTCAATAGCTTTCAGCCAAGTCCCACCTTTCAAGGGCGGACTTCACAAGCACTTTGGACGAGTCTTCAAGCTTAAGGCGGACTTTGAAGGTCTTTAGCACATCAAGGGCGGACTTTATGACTCTTTTGGACGTCCCTCTTGGCAGATGGCAGACTTTGAGATCTCTTAGGACAAACCTCTTAGTGGATGGCGGACTTCCAAGGGGTCTAGGATGAAGATGGCGGACTTTGAAGGTCTTTGGCACTTCCTTCCTAGCATATGGCGGACTTCATGAGATGCAAGGATGTTGCCCCAAGGTGCATGGGCGGACTTCAAAGGAATCAAGGATGGTCTTGGGCGGACTTTGGAAGGTCCAAGGATATGCTTCTAGATGCATGGCGGACTTTAGATGATGCTTGGACAAGGATGGCGGACTTTGAAGAGTCCTAGGATGTCCCTCTTTGATGTAGGGATATGCCTCCCAGGTGCTGGGCGGACTTCAAGACTTCTTTGGATATCCTTCTTAGCTGCTGGGCGAGTTCCATGACCTTCCAGACCTTTCTTACACCTTCCTTTGTCATTCTTCCATGGCGAATTCTCCAGATTTGAACAGATTTCTCACAAACTTCACCATTTTAGAGCCGATTTTTATGATTTCAACCTCAGATCTGGTTGATTTTGAACTGGTTTTGACTGGTTTTTCCAGATTTTTGAACGTTTTCAGTCTGATTTTCATGCTTTTTACTTGTTTTTTCCAGATTTTTCGAAAAATTTTCAAAATTTTCAATTCGATTTTCTGAGAGTTCTATTGAGTTTTTCGAACTTCTGAGTGCGTTTTCAGAACTCGGGACCCTTCTAAAATAGAAACTTTCCAAAAATAGAAACTTTCTAAAAATAGAAAAAGCAACCCTAAAAAATAGGGAACCTCGTTTGGTCCAAAAATGCCAAAAATGAAAAATCGAAAAAGCAACTTTTCCTAAAAAATAGGAAGTCTCAGAATTGGCCGAATTTACAGTCGATCTTCGTCTCTTGGGCCTTCTGAGTGCTTCCATGATGTCTACGCACAGATTCAAGCATGAATTCATCGACTTGGTTCGGTAACTCTCGCAAACTAACCTGAACTCTTAACAAAGTGACTCTCAGAATCAAGCAGTAAGGAGATTAACCCTAAAACTAGCAGTAATCAGTCCCATCAACATGGGGCGAGCAAAGTGTGAAAAGGTCACAACAGTAGAAGCTATTGAAAAGGTGTCCAGAGAATCTTGAGAGGGAAAAGGCTGATGTAGGGAATAAAATAAGCCTACACAAGTTCTAAGGGAGTGGACACCAAAGTGGATACAAGAATGTATGTGAAATTGCAAGGTGTACAATTTTATGACATTACATTTTCCCCCCACTTTAGTGGGCATATGAATCTATACTAATATGCACGCTAAAGGAAATCTACTAAACATAAATAACATCATGATACCAAAAGGATATTGTAGAGGAAGCGGACAACTTTTCTAACCAAGGAAGCATGCCCCCAGGCTGAAGACCTACAAAACAAATGCATTAGACAAAGCAGAATCTGACAAGACAAATGCTTAAAACGAGGTTAGAACATAAAAACACACACACACACAGAGGAGCACAACAAACTAAAGGATTTGAATCAACAAAGTGAAAGAGACCTCAATGTAAAGGGTTGTCTTAGTACTATGCTTCATCCCTAAATTAAGAAATAACACAGAGAAGAATTCTTAAACGAAGAGAAAAAGGTAAGGATTGATCACTTCAAGAGAAGAATGTAATGAACCTAATTCAATTTTTATTTTTCACAATGATTACACGTAACACGCACTGCTAAGGTTAGCATGTCCTAACTTATGCAGTAAAAAGTGAACTGCATGTATACCGTGATCCCGGAGTGCAAGGTGTGAGCATTGGTCAGAGGATCTCAAAGGTAAATGCTGAACAAGAACTCTAACCAGAGATGCGCCGGTGAACGACGAGCATTCGGTCAGAGGATCCCTATCTATTGCAATACTGAAAAGAGCTCAACACCAAGTATGTGCTACTCAATCCGTGATGGATAAGAGGCGACCATATGGCGGAGACTTAAGGAATTACAAAGCAAATAAGCAAATAGGCGGCAAGCCAGCCTCTTCCACTTATTCAGTGGGCAGATACAAACATTGAATTTGCAATAATATTAAAGTTGCTGACAGTACTACTGTTCAGCTTACAATATATCAGAGAACTTGTCAGAATCACAAGATTAGAGGCCTTCAATGCTGCAACAATATAAGAACCCTCTCCAATACTTTCAAACTCCTTTCACAACAACTACTCACTCAGCTATTAACCTTCTCAAGTCTGATATTGACTGATTATGACAGAAATTACTCAGAACAGCAACATAGGGACTCACTAGAATGCTCATAACTTACCCAATACACACCCAAATGACTTAAAACCAAATGCAGATTACTCTAACAATGATGGCGCCCCAAATGGAATGCTTAAACCTCACCAAAAGACTTTCATTTTTTTTGCACATAACCCAAAGCCAACTGCAGAAAGGTACGGCCCTCTTACAAGGGCGATTTTCATTTAAAAATCCCAATGAGCAATATAAAATCTATAACCTGGCAAAGATGGACGCCTAGCTTAGGAAAACAGATTTCTTTAATGCCCAGAACCAGAATAATTTTATTTCAAAAGCTGCGAGCAATTCTTACATTCCCATATGATATTCAGCAATTTCCAGAAATGAACATAAATGCAAAACGAGAACTCCAAATGCATATACTAAACTGAAAATGCAATATAATTCCTAATACATGCTAACCTCTCAACTAGTTGCTATCTTTCAAGCAAGAAGAAGAGCCAATGCTAGGAGGTATGCTTTCCTCGAAGCGAGTGCCTGAAGACAATCCAGCAGCATAACGGTGTAGTAGACAAAAGATACCAAATGAAGAGCTGAGGCCTGAATATATAGACGAGAGAGAAACATCAAGAAGCTTCCAGAGGGCGCCCAAAACCCTAATTTCAAATTCTCCTTTTCCCTCCAAGAGATGGCGTCCATTTTTCACTTTTGCTTATTTCACATTTTAAAATAAAGTCAAACCTTCATATAGGCGTCCTTTTTCAAAAGCTCAATATTTGACTTTATAAAATACAACTTATTCCTCCATGGCGCCTAGACCCTTAAAGTCCCTCTTTTAAAACAACTTAAGTTGTGCTTGCTATACAAAAGGGTCATATAATATTAAAATATAATATTATAAGAAAATTACTTATCTCACCAAGAATAATGCGCCCAAGGCCAAGAACTGAAGTGCCAGCTGAAACAACTGAAGAAGTGATCCAACTGAACTGAATCCAACTGTCCACTGCCAAAAATAGAATTTACTAAAAATAGTAAATTCGCGAAGTTGCCCGGAATGCCAAACTGAACACACCACTGCTAAGCTCTCTGAAAACCCAGAAAGAATCCGCAAGTCAGAAAACCAAACTCCAAGCAACAACCTCCTCAAAACTAGGAAACCCTAATTTCACCATCCGCATAGCCTACGGGTCTCCTAATAGGCCAACGGTCAACAAAATGATCATCACGAGAAGGGGACATTACAAAGAAGGCACCCAAAAGTCAAGGAAGCAACCAAATATTGAAGAGAGAAAGAGCATATTCTCGTGATGAAGGAGATGTGATCTTTGATCCTGGTATACACAATTAAGAAGAAAGTGAAGAATTTAAGAGAGAGAAAGGAATGAAAATTCCAAGAGAGATGGCTCCATAGGTACTCTCTTGAGGAGGTTCGGAATAAAAGGACTCCATAGCTCACAAACCACGGTTGCACAAAGTACACTAAAGTCCCGCAAACCAACGATGGAAAATTCTCAGATGAAAGCTGCCTCACGTGCCCTAGACTCTGTAAGAAGGCAACCCCCAAGTTCTCTCTCATGGAGGAAGCCCAGTGAAGTAAGCGTGATTATAGGCCCCAGACTCTGCAAGAAGGAAACCCCCAAGTTTTCTCATGAAGGAAGCCCAATGTAAGGGGACTTCACAGAGTTGGACTGAAAGCGGCTTCATAGGCGCACTCAGAAGCAACATGTTAATCTACAGATAGAACATGTCAAAAAACAAAGCAACCACGAGGAAAACAAGGCAAACAATCTTGCAAACAATCAACGATCTGAAAGGCTTTCTAAAGGGATCCCTGAACCCTTCAAAGGAAAAAAGGGGTCCACTTAAGGAACGACTTCTTTGAAAACCCGAGGTCATTTAGGGTCCTAAGCTAGACGCAAAGATATGAAATAAGTCTATTGAGCTGCCCCAAAGCTAGACACCAATGAATTCATTTGAGATAAAAATTCAAAGGGGATCCCTCGGGAACCCTTCAAGAGAGCAAGGGGCCCACTCAAGGGGACACTCCAATTGAAAGATAGAGAGAAGAGAAGGGGTCCTTAGAAGGCACACATCTCTAGAAAAATTTATCACTGCCCCCAACATATAGGGGAGGAGAACCATGCAAGATAGTTAAAACATACAAGATAGAGGTAGACCTCGATATCGCTTGTCACTTGAAGAAGAGGAAGGCGCATCAATCAAACGGAAGTTTGATGGCACTAGAATCACAAAGTTGTATTTTATCCTTCAAGACCTTACATTCACTAGTGGAATGGCCAAGCACTTGATGCTTTGCACAAAAAGAATGTTTTCCTTTATCATTCTTATGAAGTTTCTTACGTGTAGGAGAAGAAAGATTAATCAAGTGGGATTTTAGAAGACTCAATAAAATATGCTCTTTCTCAAATAAAGAATGAGGAGCAGGAATCAACCCTTTCTCTTGTGGAGAAAATTTTGACTGCTCACAAGAAGGCACAAAGACAACAGATAATGGAGTCTGAATCTTTTTAGGAGAACGTGGTTGAGTAGAAACCATGTTTCCATTCAACCATGGTTTCTGTTTAGATTGTTCATTTGAGCAACCAAGCCCCAAATTACACTTACGAGGCACACATTCTATAGGGACTTGAATGCCTTGTTTGTTACACCCACAACCTTTACACCCATAACCATATTTAGAGACAAGCTTAAAGCCAAGGCCATAACGTGCTTTCAAATTTTGAGGAGGAGGATCTTCATAGAGAGCATTATTCTAGCAAGGGGGATCATACTCTTCAACGGAATCACCATTATCCTTCTTGACAGGACTGCCAACATTATCCTTTTTAATAGAAGCACGATCACTTTCCTTAGAAGGAGGAGGATCGACATCAAGGACATTACAACTGTTGTCCACATTATCCCACGATACAAAAGAATAATCATCTTTGATAGCAGGTTTGGATGGTGTTATCGAAAAGACTAAGTGGATTAGGGTGACTTTATTTTCTCTAATGAAGGATTTTGTAAAGTCTAGAGAACCCCAATCATCACCAAGACATGTATTTTCTTGAGAAGAGGTAGAAGGAGCAGACTTGAGATTTCTATCTTCAGAAGGATCTTCTTTAGGGACATCTATCTCAAGAGTATCATTTGTAGTAGGTGCTTTTGGAGTAAACATCGACACACTAGAAGACACTGAAGGAATAAGAGTAGGAACAACTGAAACCTGACCAACTGCTGCCATCTCACATAAGTGCATAGCCTCAGGGTCATCTTTGACTGTGACTACTTTATTGTTACAAATGAACTTAATAGATTTATGCAAGGTAGATGAGACTACACCCATAGCATGAATCCACGGTCTACCAAGAAGAAGGTTATATGGTAATTTTTTTGACATAACATTTATGAGGGTGGGTACGGTAATGGGTCCCAACCTCAAAGGCAAGACTATCGTGGCTAGGGCTTGTCGACTGACATTATCGAACCCACAAATGTCAACAAAAGAAGCATTAAGAGAAGATGAATCAATATTAATCTTAGGCAATAGATCAATGCTACATACATTGAGTGTCGAACCAGCGTCAACGAGAGTACATCTAATGCCGATATTATTAATATTAACTATAATCATTAAAGGGTTCACTTGCTTCTGTACTTCCGGAGTTGGGAGTTCTTGCGGATAGAACAGAATATTCGGCGAATCCGCACGAATATGGGGTATCAACATCTATCAGTCTAGCGGAAGAAGGCAAGAGGATCTTTTGCAAGGCTTCCTGAAGCATACCTTGGTAAATCGAAGCAGATTGAAGCAAGTCCCACAATGAGATCTTATCCAAAGTAACTCGAAGTTGCTTGAAAAAATCGCAATCACTAGGTGCTTTAGTCGTAGGTTGATCAATATTTTGTTTATTTCTTTTAGTATTGTAAGTATGGGCTACCACTCTATAAGAGGGAGCCTTGGAAAGATTAGGAGAGTCACTATCAAATGGAACACCATTAAGAGAACAAATCCTTTTAAAAGAAGGACTAGCTGGAGTTAGGTAAATCACCGGTCTCTTAGGCCTTTTAGGGGCAGCAGAGACATAGATTGCATTTACAGAATCATCACAACTAGTAGAATAATTATTTGAAGACATATTCTCAACATCGATCCAAGGAGGATCAGACGTGGAAGGAGATTCATCATTCACGAATGTGTCACCTGTAGAAGAGAGTGCATTGGAATGAAAGAGATATTCATCATTCACAAATGCATCATCTCTAGAAGAGGGTGCATTGGAATGAAGGGTAGATTCATTATTCACAAATGCATCATCTCTAGAAGAGAGTGCATTGGAATGAATAGAAGGTAGAGTAATGGTAAGAAAGGTATCAATTATTTCATCTTCTTGCAACAAGATATCCTTCGAAGCAAGAGGGATCTCATGAGAAGGATCAAAGATACCAAGTAACATGGGAAAATCCAAGTCACTATCACATGCATGAAATGGAGCATCATTAACATTTTGAATATAATTAAATACTGAACTAACAAAAGAGGATATTAAATTCATCTTGAATATAGTAAGCATTACTTTTACTTTGATGGTATGGAATGGGGTTCAGGGCAGCGCCCCGAAATTTTTTTTGGGCAAGGATAAATCTTTGATTTGTTTTTTTTTATATATATATAAAGGGGTATTCATGTCGGGTTCACCAAAATGTAGAGAAGGGGGATTCGCTACTCATGAGTTTCTTTATTCTCAAGAGATTCCCAAGGGGCAAACTTCCCTAAACTACCTCAAGGAACAAAGCAAAAGTTCTAGAATTAAAAAGAGCAGATCACAAGGGTTTTCTGGACAAACTGATGGGCTCTCAACCAAAGGACAGCAACGCGGAATAAGGACAACAGCGTGGCACGCTGGCATCTCGTATGGACCAAGGACTAAGTTTATCACAGAAAAACAACAAAGTGACCACTAACAATCAGACTGCTAAGAGCTTACAAAATATAGGAAAATGAAAAATGTAATAGAACTGAAGTAAAGTAAAGAATAAATGATAAAGTAAGAGAATAAGAATAGAAACTTCTCACAACAACCCAAGTAATGAAGCCTCCAGCACGTGGATATCTTCAATACTTGCATGCGTAAGAATTGGAGAAAATGTTGGGGCTGAATAGGGGTTTGCCTCATTCAAACCCCCATTTTGGTGTTCCCACCTCCACGGACAGCCAGATAGATAGAGAAAGATAATAGATAGAAATGAATTGAATGCAAGAATGATAAAAGCAATCCCCGCTCAAGGAGGAGAACCCATATCACAAAATATAGGTGCAATTGATAGGGGATGTGTGAAATCCCAAGATTCTCACAAGCACAAGATAAGGGAGATAGAGTTGCAAGAGCCAAAGGAGTTGCAAAGAGAGCTATAAAAGCTTGAGAGTGTTGTTGTAGCAAGTTGTAAAGAATTGTGCAAGCAAAATAACAAGGGAAATAGAGGAGGAAAAGGCAGGAGCCAAAGCTAGAAAGATTTAGAAGACCAAATAGATGGAAAAGATGACTTTTAAAGAGGGAAGAGAAGCTTCCCAAGCCATTACAAAGCGTCTCAAGCCGTTACCACCAAAAAAGGCAAGTGACAAGTGGCAAACATGCTCGGAAACGGTCATTTGAATGTTGAAACGTCACGAGACGCTAGTGCAGTGCATAGACGTCCGCGCAGTGTGCTAGTGTCCAGACACATCACACTACAAAACGACGAGAACAGGAAAAGCACAAGGTTTAATGCAAAGCTGATGCACAAAAGTGTTGATGTTTATTGATCAGCGTCGGTCATTACTTCCAGCCAATATCCTTTACTTATGATGATAAATTAAATGATAGCCTAGGGCTATTTAATTTATATGACTTTGATTTATTAATGAGATTCATTCAAGCGATTCTTCATGAGACACGTCATTTGCTAAATGATGTTTAATGTATATCTAATCAAAGCCGACTTTAAGGAGAAATGATTTCATGGAAAAACACGTCTTTTTGTGGCCAACTTCTCTCTCATTGGATGTGTCTTATTGGAGGGGCGCCTTCTTCCATTATGGCCGACTTGACCTGAAAGGATGCGTCTCTTCTTCTCCTCTTGTATATATATTAGACGAGTTCTATTCTTTCCATCATCAATTGAGAAGTTTGATATTATTCTTTGAAGTGCGAATTACTACCAAGGCAGTTCAAGTTCATTATTTGGGAAGAGATTGATTCTTATAGTTGGCTGAGATTATCTTCAATCTGATATTCCACAGAATCAGATTGTAGTGCATGTGTTAGGCCTTCATTTTCGGCCTCTATTGTAAGAGTGACTTCATTATTATTCAATATATAAGAGATATATTGTTGCTGGGTTTTTCTCCCTCAAGAGGAGGGTTTTCCCAGGGTATCTATTGTGTTATTGTGTCTGATTTTGAATTAATTTTCTGTGCATTTAATCTTATCATAAAATTTAACAAAAAGTAGCTACTAAAAAGGTGTCCTAAGCATCCTAAGAGGGGAAAAGGACTGATGTAGGGGCTAAAATGAGCCTACACAAGTTCGAAGGGAGTGGACACCAAATTGGATAGAAGAATGTATATGAAATTGCAAGGGGTGCAATTTTATGACATTACAACTGCAAGAGAGTATTGACGGAAATCTTCTTCTTCTTTAATAACGGGTTCACTATCAAAGTATCATGTAGCAGAGTCACCATCGAAGTTTTCCGTTTGTGGTAAGACAACATTCGAACTTGAACTGGGTGCAACTTTAGTGTATCCCATGATTTGATTCATTCTTAAATTTTCAAGACATGTGGAACCGTAGATTTCTCAACCTCAACCGTTTGTCCTGGTGGAGGTGTTGGCAACTGTGGATTGTAATTATTGAAAGACTAAAACTTATTTCTCTTTAGCTAGTACGGTTGTTGAGGTTGATATTGTGGTGGTGGTGCAAGTAGTGCGGGCTTCCCTTGAGGAGGCGACTTCCTTTTAAGGATAGTCACTTCATTAGCTACCTTTTGTAGCAGTGGATCTGTAGAAACTTGAACCAAAGGCTTGAAAAAATCTTTCTTCATCTTCCAAAAAGTGATCATGTTATCCTCAATCTCGATGGCATTTTCTTGTGCAGTTGTCAATTCTATTTCATTAGCCGATCTTAAGAAAAAGGCTATTTCAAATGGAAGAGCATTTATGAAATTGTTCAAAAGAATTTTTGGTGATGGATTGAGTGTATGAGAAAGATGTGTGACCAAGTGGTTAAACCTTGCCACAAATTCTCTCATAGGTTCATTGAGCTCCATCTTTGAATTTGAAAGTTGAAAAAACAACCGATGACTATCTTCAACGGGCTTGAACCTTGCCAAAAATTTCTTGCTCATGGTTGCCCTACTTGTAATAATGCTTGGCTCTAGATGATGAAAACAATTGGCAATATTTGCCTCAAGAGTCTCTACGAACCGACGTACAACAATGTCTTCATGTGGTACATGCAAGACAGCGCAAGCCATTGTGAATGCAAAAACATGTTCATCTAGGTGTTGAATCCCATCATCGTGAAACCGAGGAAAGTGTTTCCTTGATCCTTGTTGGCGTTTAAATTCGCACCTCTGGAATGCATATTTGAAAAGAACAGCTATGCACAGTAAAACTACTCTTCAAATTAGGAGGGGAAGCTCCCTCTTGTTGATGGTGTTGAAAGAAAGTAAACTAAGAACTA
Source organism: Sequoia sempervirens (assembly GCA_007258455.2). Classification (NCBI taxonomy): domain Eukaryota; kingdom Viridiplantae; phylum Streptophyta; class Pinopsida; order Cupressales; family Cupressaceae; genus Sequoia; species Sequoia sempervirens. Next base: position 25,286 of record VDFB02147662.1, on the reverse strand, counting down.
AGTTGCCTATCTTTTTGATCAGCTAGAGCACAAGGTTTATTAAACACAAACGCCGCAGCTGAGATTTTTTGATTTAAGAACTTCAACTACGACTAACTTAAGCTAAAAACGTTTCTAACTTCTAAAGTAATACGCAGAGCAAGAGAAACTAGAAATTAACAAGGTCGATCTTCTAACAAATGCTTCAATAAACTCTTTCTCAACAAACATCTACACACTTCAATGTAAGCTGAAATCAAGATCATAAGAACGAAACACAAATAACGGAAATCTGAGATGTTATATCAAGGAAAAGGAGGCTCATGATTTTATTACTCAAACTTTTGGAACAAAACTTACTTCGAACATGCCTGGAACAAGAGCTTGCAGCTAAAGAGGCTTGCAATCTTGTTCTTATGCAATAGGAACAGCAATTACAATAACTCCTTGTTGGCTAAAAGAGACTCAACAATTTGCTATCATAAAACAATTGAACAACACTTGAATAACAAATAGAAGGCACTTAGGCTCAGCGTTTTGTTATCACTAGCATGGTTAAAGAAAACTAATGAGCAAAGGCTCTTATTTATAGACAAGCAGAGGAGTAGGGAACCCTAAAATCTCCTTGCTTTCACAATCTAGGGCTTGCTCAGCAAGCAAACTTTATTTCTAAATCTAGAAAGAAGATAACATCTAACACCTAAGAAAGCAGGAAAAGCGGGAAACGCCAACTATTACATTTATCTTCTTTCTCTTCTTCAAAGAATGGATAAGAATTTCTCCAAGAATAGAAAGAAAGCAGGAAGAAAGCTGCTTTAAAGCTCGATCACATCCGCTAGAAAGTTAGAAATTGTGTCCCGATTCGGTGCATCTATGCCATCAATAGAAAAACACCGCTTTTCTAAAATATCTTCACCATCTGCAACTGACCTAAGGAAATCTTCGACCTCATTGGCCACTTTCTCAAACTTTGCTGACATCATCAAAATATGACTCATCCTTCCGCCAACTGGATTGCAGCTACAAACAACACTCTGAAATTGAGCTTGTACTTCATCAAGCCCAACATAGGAACCATCTTCAAGACTGTATCAAGAAGGAATCTCTGTGACAAACTCACTGATGAAAAGAAGAGCTTCAATCACCCTTTCTCTGTAGGCAATAAATTCCTCGGATATCCTTTCATAGGTTTTAACTTTGAAAACATAACGCTCTCTCCAAGCAAGGATCTTCCTCTTGTGTTCTTTCGAAACTCCTGAACCATAGGCTGTATCTAAATCAGCAATGATGATTTCATGCCTTGGTTTTACTTCAGCCACTATTTGTTCAAATCCTTGGATACCTTGACGTAGCTCATGAGCGTTTTCTCTCAACTGAAACATCTGTGCCAAGATCTCCTTTCCTCTAACAATGAAACTCTTGATCCAATCTTGAGTTTCATTCCCACAAATGACCAGCTGTCTTAACTGATGGTGATCAGCTGGTGTCTCTAAAACCTGGGGCAGCAGCTGGGTCACCTATGAAGAACCATGGACAAGGTTAGAAATGTAAAGCCTAAGCTGTTGTATTTCAGCCTTGAGGGCTGCCTTTTCTTCTCCATCCTTGAGCACTCTTTCCTGAAGACCTTTAGACGCAACTCTGAATAGGCTAACATCCACATGTCTGGTATTTCTACCAAGATTAGCCTTAACCATCATGAAGTCATCCATATTCACCTCATCCCTGTTCTTGTCCTTTGGGGGTAATGCAGTCTCCATGACTATCTCGCTATCAGGATTCCTATCAAAGTGAACTTGCTTCTTTGCTTTCTTCTTAGGAGGCTCCTAATAGATGTTATCAAGGTCATCAAAATTCACCTGATATGAAGGTCTTCTTCTTACCCTTCCCAAGGAGTTCTCAAGCCAAAACACGGTAGTATCTTTACTAACTTCCTTAGGAGGTACAATTGCAATTTCTTCATCATCTTCAATATCAAGGTTGATGTGGATTGGTGAAGACCCTGTCAAAGGTATAGGAACATGTGTTAAAGGAGGCTCCTCTACTTCTTTCTGAGGTACAGGCTGGTCAGGAGGAACTTCTGTTATAGCTATAGGTTGCTCCTGTATGACTATGCCTGAGAAGTCTGACCTTCTTCTTACATTTTTATTTGATCTACCACCCTTGACGCCTTCTTGAGACTGACTTTTTCCCTTCCCTTTTGACTGTGCTCTGGAAGAAAAGGGAATTGTCTTTGGCGGCTCTGCTACTGGAATGGAGTTTTTCCTCTTAAGGATTAGGAAAACCTTGCTATGTTCAAGGACTTGTCTTGTCCTATCTTCAACTGAGAGGGACTCTTTATTAGCCCAATTAACTTGAGGAAGGGGCTGATCTTCAATTCGCTTCTGAGCATACATCAGGAGAAGCACATCCTCATCATCATCTGATAACCCTTCTATGTCTTCATTTAAGCAGTCTTTCATCTGGTGAAGAGTGAGCCTATTGTAACTACACCTTCGCACCTCGAACTCATCTGTACAATTAGCCCAAAAATCTTCAAGGGCGGATATATGAGCATAGTTTTTCTCAAGTCGGCCAGCATAGACACCATGAGGATCAAATGATCGTCTCTCACTGTAAGGTTTGAGGCCGAGTTTGTCTAACTCTTCTCCAATTGTCTTAGCATCTGCAACAGTCCTGCATGTATAGATTCCCAGCCCTAATGGAAAATTGAGGGCGGGTTTCTTTCTATTCCTTAAATATGCGTGGACATCATGTGCCTGCCTTAAGAACTCCTTGAAGATGACCTCGTCTGACCGGTACCTTGGTAGCATGAGCGGGGCACCCGAATAGCCATAGACCCTGAGATAGGTGAAAGTAGGAAATTGTATGAACCAATCTGCCCACTCCGCCATCGCTGTCCTGGCAACTAAAGAGATACGAATGTGCAATTCATTGTCCAGGTCTCGCACTGCATACATCAGAAAAGCCTCATTCACTCTCTTGTAGTGATGCAGTGACTTCATGAATTCCAACTGAGGATAGTAGTTGTATATATGTTGTACACTCAATGATCCCTCGGTGTTCAACCCTCTGAATTGACCTTGAGAGGCCACCAAGTAGACTAGGTAAGAAACCATATGGAACTCATGAAACTGGAAGTATTCTGTTATCTGCTGATGTAGGCTATCACTGATCAAGGTGGGCCAATCATAGAACTCGGTCTTCTTCATGATGTGGGGTATGGCATAAAACATCCAAGGCTGAAACTTGGTAGCCTTCTGATCTCAGTTACCCTATTGAGCAAGGTGATTATGATAGCAATCTCATCTTTGAACTCCCCTCGCTCGACGTTCTTAGGCAAAGTCTTATGCTTCTTTCATCCACCTTTGTGCAATCTTCTTACTGTACTTGTCCTTGTGCATTTCCCATATCCTCTCACATTCACCCTTTGAGATAGTGACACTTTCAAGCCATGGGGGAATGGAAAAACATTTCTCGATCATATCAGGCTTCAAACTGCAAATCAATCTGCCATCAACTGATTGAATCTCCCTTGTAGTCGGGTTGTAATGCTTGATGCAAGCAATTACGAACTCAAGACTTCTGAACTGATATAGGAATAGATGCTGCTGCGAGGAGTCCAGAGTGTTCCAGGTTTCTGATTGAGGTGTTGCTGTGGCTCCAGCGTAGATCAAACACCAATGTGATGCAAGTCTGTCTCAAGCTGTTTTGATGTAATCATGATAGAGAGCTGATTCGATCTTGAAAACATTAGATGTACTCCATTTCAAAAACCTTGAAGAATGACTGTAAACTCGCCTAGGTTTAGACAAGTTTTGAGCAACTTACTATTTTTAGAATGCTGATTTTTCTTTCTCAACGGACAAATTTTTGAAAATTTTTCTGAAATATGGGTTTTGCTCAGAATTTCATTGCAAGACAACCCGATCGTCTGCTTTTTAAAATTTTGAATTTATACTAAAAGGAAAACCCTAATTTCTTCAATTTTTCACGAAAAAGTGGGTAACTGGTTTTTCACAATTAGAAATGGACCCAGTTGATTAGATTTCCAAAATATTGGTGGCTAATCGAAAAAGCAGCCAACCCTAGGATTTGAAATTTTCTTGAAAAAAGTTGTGATATGGGTTTTCTTCAGAAGAATGATTTGAAAGGACCCAAATGATTGAAAACTGAATGCACTGAGGTTTTTACTGACATGTAAATAAAAAGCAGCTGTTGCAACTTGATGGTTCTTGAAAATTTCTTCAAGAATGAGGTGAAAAGACCCAAATGGCTGAAAACGAAAATCTTGGCCTTCTTGAAAAATTTGATCTTCTGGATGAAAAAGCTTGAAAAAGCAAGGCCTTATGCTTGCTGGTCTGAAAAATTTGATGAATAATCAGCAAACTTGAGTTCTTGAATCATAAAAAACTTCAAATTTGCTGCTCCAACTTTCTCCTTTGAATGCTACTGCAAAAATAATGAAAATTACATGAAAGAGATGTTAAATAGACTTAGGGTTTGAATTAGGTTTACTTTCTTTTGCTTTCATCTCAAAAACCCTAAAAATCTCTGTTCATTGAACTTGGACATCCTCATCATCTGCAATTTTGAAATTTTTGAAAATTTTGCAAATTTCACTAAGGCATGAGAAGTTAGGCGCCTTTCCTTGGCTTGCCCACTTCAAGTAGTGTGTTAGTGTGATGTCCCCATCCTAGTCGCGCAGACTAGTTATGTGGTTAGCCTATCATTTTGATCCTCGTAGGGACAGATGTGTGCAGAGGATCATCGGGCGTTACTCATGTTTTGTAGCTTGATTGCAATTGTTTCAGTTGGGCCTTCGCAGAATCTTCCGATAGTGGATTTTTAGAAACTTTCTATTTTTAGAAAGTTAGGTCAGCGAAGCTGCTATTTTGGGCAGGGCACCTGGTTCAGCTATTCAGCTCAGAGTCACCCAGTTATTCAGTTTGGTGATCAGATGGAGAAATAAGGAGTATTTAATGATTATTGAATATTTAATATTTTGACTTTATATTAAAGTCACTTTATTAATATATTTAAATATTAATAATTAAATGATATATTATAAAGTATTTTTAATACTTTATAATAAAGTGATATATTTGACATAATGAATAATTATTATTCATTAGTGAGACGTCATTTAATTAATTATTATTTCTCCTAAGTCTAAAAGGCGAATTTAATCATTTTATTAAATGATTATTAAAAAGAGCTATTGGGTCGAATTTCTCAAAGGAGGTATATATTCACAGGAAAGACAAAATCGAACCATTATGATATGTTATTCAACTTTTGTCTTATTTTTGCTCTGAGCATTGGAGTTTGCAAAACCTAGGGTTTCAGCAGACGATTCGTTTCTGGAGAACGATACCTCTTCAGGAATTGGCATACTGAGACTGTGCAATACCAGTTGAAGCTTGCATCTTGGTGACTTCATTCAGAAGTTGCAGTTGGATTAATTGATTGATTCAGGAAAGTTCCTTCAGGGTATATTTATCAGCAAACAGGGGCGACTTTTCCCAGGGTTCATTTATCTGAGATCTGGCATTAATTACTTGAGGCCGTACTTATCTTATTTGCTGCTGCAACCAGGCCGTACATTTCTGTACCCTGCAGGCCGTACCATCATCTCTAGTGAACTACGCCTCCTGTCTTCAGATTCTCTCATTCAGATCTAGTGCGCCTTGGTTTTCTGGAGATCCAGCATTGGTTTCCGAGCTTGGAGATTGGTTCTTTATTCAGCCGTACATTCTTTCTCTGTTATTTTTGGCGCCTGGCAAGGAAAATCAGGTTTTTGAATAAAATCATATTTTATATACATTTGTTCAATCTTTTTGCATTGTAAAAGCTCTGGAATGATAATAAATTGATGCGCCCATATTCTCTGAGCATTTTCAAGCTTATTTCATAGTTCTAGAATTTATTACGAATTTATAAGCATTTATTAGAAAAATCGCAGCTTCTCTTATTTGTCTGAAAAACCTCAAAAAACACAAAAAAATACAAAACTTGCAAAAACCAAACATTCTTAGTCAGGGTTTCGGGGTTGAGAACCACTAGGGTTCTTACAGTTAGTCATTTTTGATATTTTCAACTTTTCACAACTTTGACCCCCTACTTTGACCTTGATTTCCGGTTTGCAGACTAATCTGATGAGCGAGCTAAATGATTCATCACGGAGCCTGACCCATTCTGAGAAGATTGTTCTCGAGGCGTCTCTGTCTAAAAACTTCATTTCGACCTTCGAATTCATGGGAGCCTATTTCCTCCAGGGGGCGCCCATTTTGTCCAGAGTTGGCCATTTTTTGTGATTTTCAATTTCTTCATTAACTCCTCTCCCACAGATGATCTTGTCAAATCTGTTGATCCAGGCATCGGATGGACTGATGGTTATGCTCGTTGCGAATCTGAGGAGATATTAAGAGGGGTCTCCTGGGAGGAGCTTCATTAAACAGTTGAATTTGGGCCTTCAAAAGCTTGGGCGCCCCTGGCAAGCTGGAGCGCCCAAACTCACCAGAGTTAGAATATTTTCCATTTCTTCATGCTTGCTTTTGAATCTTGGTTCTTAGCTCTCATCAAACCCTTTGTTCAGCCTCTCGCATCTGGCAACTGTAAGCTCTGATTGACGCGTTGAATATCTCGTTGGAGAGCCAGATCAACTGTGAAGAAATCACGTTAGAGCTACGTCTGCAAATTCATCTGTTTAGGCCCTTGAAAACTTGGGCGCCTCTTCTCTCCTGGGGCGCCCAAACCTTCCAGACTTAACCATTTTTCATCTGATTTTCATCTTCAAGTTCAAACCTCCATTCTGTACGTTCCACTTTGATCTGAATCTACTGGAGATTGGACAGCCGGATGCTCTGACGAAGACAGGCGTTGCGAAGCTGGCTGAATACTGAAGAGATTGAGCATATTCACAAACCCTAACTGTTGAGTTAGGTGCTCCAAAAAGCTAGGCGCCCTTCTTCACCTGGGGCACCCAAAGTTCCCAGACTTAGTCAAATTTTGATAATTTTCATGTTTTTTCATTCTAACTTATGTTTGACTCCTCCCTGTTCAGCTCTGAATCCCGGGAGACTGGATGATCTGATGACTGCATTGTCAGATTCTTTGCGGAGCTAGAAGAAAACTGAGCAACTTTGATTGTAGGCTCAAACCCTAATTTCAACTTTTAATGCCCTAAAAAGTGGGCGCCTATCCTCTCCTGGGGTGCCCATAGCTGGCAGTGTTAGAAAATTTTCACAGTTTTTCACCTTCTTCTTCGTTCTTCGTGCTTGCTCACCAACTCGCCTTTTGTTGAACGCCTGGCAGCTGACTGACCTCCATTGATGACCTCGAAGCTCCTGATATGCTTCTAAAAAAGCAGAATAGACCCACTAGGGAAAAATTGATTATTTTGAGATTCTGACTGCACCAACCTGATATGGACGTATCTTGAGCCAATCAAAATCAGTTTGAACTCTAACGGACCAACTTTCTATTTTTAGAAAGTTTTGCCAAGTATCTGTTTCAAAAGAAACCCAGAAAAAATTACTATTTTTAGAAAATTTCTAAAAATAGTAATTTTCCTAAAAAGTAGGGATGAAAAACTGAGATCGGGTTTTGTAGATTAGGTCGCTCTGAGTAGACCCAGATCTTCAGAATTTGAAAATTTTGCATTTTTACCCCTCATGCAAGACATACATACCCAAATTTTGACCTTTTTGATAGATTTAACAAGACTTTTACTCATTCCTTCAAAATGTCTAAGTGTAACAAAAAATTTAATTTTGGGGTACAACAATCCTTTAGGTAACTCATGATTTCCTTGCAAAACTAACGGTCCAATGTTGTTACCCCAAGGTAATGGGGGTGGACGTCTGTCATTATTATTAGCATGACTATCGCCATTATTATTGTTGTCACCCATTGCTTCTGGATGGATCGTAGGTTCTTCTTGGATTTCAAGATTTGCGTCAGCACCTCTCCTCCTTGTATAAACCTTGTAAGCCTAGATTATCTATGGCCAGGAAGGAGGTGGTAAGACTAGTCTTCCATCTACAAGATCAACTTTTCATTCTTCTTCGTCAAGAATAGTAGCCCTATAAGGGGTTTCCTTTTTCTTGAAAACGAAACTCCTCAGGCTACTAATGATGACCGTTTGCTCACCTTCAATTCGCATAAAATTTGGCTGGATAATAGGAGCAATAAGATTCGATTATTGAGCAGGAGTAGTAGGATTCCAAATGGTCATTCTCGTGCCATAAACCATAAGATTTCTTGACATTTTATGCCTCGTGCCCCAAGGGTGCTTGAAAACTGTTGGTGTTTCAATTTGTACCTCTGGAATGTGGATTGGAAATAAACAACTATGCACAATTAGGCTGCTCTTCAAATTAGGAGGGGAAGCTCCCTCTTTGCTGATTATTCCTAAAAGGAAATACTAAACTACTTCCAATCTTTTTATTTCTCAGCTAAGAGCACAAGAATATAGAACACTTTGCGTTGTAGCTGAGGTTTTCTCTGGTTTCGTAACTTCAAACTACAACTAAGCCTATTCTAATAATGCTTCTAATAACTCAATTAAATTCAAAGCCTAAGAATTAGAAGTAAACAAGGAATGATTGATTTGACACAAAAGCTTAAATAAACTTGCTTCCAGAACACACCCAAAGTCTCATTGTACTTATTAGATGTAAGCTGAAATAAAGATTATGAAAGCAAAACATAAGACAAAGTACTAAAATAGTTTGAGACAGTAGATGTAATATCCCTTGAAGAATATGAAAGAAAAACATAAGACAAAGATGTAAGCTGAAATAAAGATTATGAAAGCAAAACATAAGACAAAGTACTAAATTAGTTTGAGACAGTAGATGTAATATCCCTTGAAGAATATGGCCTTAACTCGTTGAATTCAAACTCAAGGAATATTGTCAAACACTTTGTATGTGAAGTGGTAGCTTGTTGATATGAATTTCTGATTTGTAGTTTGGTTTGATTTGGAAAGCAAAATGCTCTAAATGCTCTTCAATGATTGCAATATTATTTGATAATGAAAATAGAAATGACATGTAACAACTTATACCACTTCCCAATACATAATCAATCCTACAAATGAAAGAGACATTTCTTCGAACAATTGGCATACAACCTTCAATATATGATAATTTGAACACTTGCAGATTGCTGATAAAGAAGTATGCAAAGAGGTAATAGAATGACTGATTTTTTATTACCAAAGACCTCTACCAAGTGTGATCATGGCTGCCAACTACTTCAGACTTTTTGTACTCAGAAAATCATGCATTACAGTAGATCAGAGCAAGGTAGGCATGAGATTTCCTTCCTCAATTTTATAACAAATACACTTCTCGGATAGCAGATTATAGCAAAGTAGGCTTACAATATGCAATCAAACCAGATTATGTACTTGAAACAAAAGTGAACAGACACTGAACAACAAAGTTGTAGGAAAACTAGGCTCAGCAATTTGTTATCACAACAAGGGTTAAAAAATAAATGGACAAGGCTGCCCTTATTTATACGAAAACAAGGAGTAGGGAACCCTAAAATCTCCTTTTTAACAACTAGTCTTGCCAACATCCAAGCTTTATTTCTAAAAATAAACAAAAGATAATTAACAGTTAACTAATTGCTAATATCAGTAAACCGATTTAACAACAAGAAAAGCTCCAACTATACATTTGATATTTCCAAAGAATAGATAAGCATGAATGTGAACAACCAGTTTAACTTGAAAAAGGCATCAAGTTAACTGTTGCCTTTACTTGAGTTCTATTCTTTGAAATATTTGCATGTCTCAACTGATAGTTCACTCATTGATAGTTTGGGAAATTATATCCTCCAAAAAGTTGTTAACTGCCTCTTCATCAAGAACATTGATACTATCCAGAATGATGTATTATTTTTCCAACATCTCCTCACCATTTGCGATCAAACTTAGCAATTCTTTCCACTTTTCAGCTGCTTCATCAAATTTTGCTGACATTGCAGCAACATGATTCATCTTGCAGGCAATAGGATCACCATTAAAACTTCCACAGACAAGGTTTTGAAACTCTGTCTATATTTCACCAAAATCAAAGTACCGTCTTCATGTCAATATTGACAAGGGATCTATGACACAAACGTACTTACAAACTTGAGAGCACTAGCAACCTTCTATCTATATCCAGCTGATTCTACAGATATTCCTTTGTAGGTTTTTACTTTAAAGAGGTGTTGATCTCTCCAAGCAAAAACTTTCTTCTTATGTTCTTCAGTAATGACTAAATCATAAGTCGTCCTCAAGTCAGAAATGACGATCTCATCTCTTGGTTTCCTTTCCGCTATATTCTACTCAAACTCTTGAATCCCTGAGCAAAGATCATGAGCGTTATACCTCAATTGGTACATCTCTGCAAGTATAAATCTTCCCCTAGCGACAAAATCTTCCATCCAATCTCATATGTTTTCCATAGATGAGGAACTGACTCAGCTGATGTTGATCTGTAGGTGACTCCAGCATTTTTGGAAGCAACAAAGTGGTCCAGTACCATGAAGGAGATTGCAAACACACTACTGCAGCTACCGAATCTCAACCTTCAGGGCTTCCTTATCTTCTCCATCCTTGAGCACTCGTTCCTTTAGATTATCTGTTGCAACCTCGAAGAGATTCACATCAGTATGTTGGGTCCTTCCTTCGAGATTGGCTTTGACAACTTTGAAGTCATCAATTTCAACCTCATCAACATTCTTGTCCTCCGGAGTTGTGGAAAACTCAAAGATAATCTCACCTTCAGAATTCTTCTCCATATGAACTTGCTTCTTAAGTTTCTTCTCTGTTGTGTCTTAGTAGACACTATCAAGTTCAACAAAGTTCAACTGATAAGAAGGCCTCCTCCTCTTCCTACCCAGTAGGTTCTCAAGCCAAGACGAGGAGTCTTTACTAACTTCTCTAGGAGGATCGGTTCTAGCTCCAACAACCCCTAATAGATCACTAGGTGTTGATACGTTGTGAACTGGTGAATCACCTTCTGAATTTATATGAATAAGAAAAGGCCTCAACGATGGCGGAAGAATAGGAGATGAAGGCATTGTTTCAACTTGTGGTGCTGGCTCAACTAGAACTTCTAGTGCATCTGCTGATTGTTCCTATTGATTCACCTTTTCCTTTAAGCTCTTCATCATTCTGCTAATCTTTGTATCTTTTGGAGGATTTCTCATAGCTTTCACTCTCAGTTTTGATTTAGAAGAAGGTAGAGACAACTGAACTACTAGTGGCTCTGCAACTGGAATAGCTACCTTCGATGTCTTCGTACTGTTCAAGAATATCCTTTTGTTCTTGATAACCTGGCTTGTCCTTTCCTCAATTGAGGTTCTCTCTTTGGCTAACCAATCAACTTGTGGAAGTGGTCGTTGCTCGACCTGATCTCAAGCATACATGGGAAGTAGAAATTCCCCATCATCATCTAACAAACCCTCCATATCTTTCGATAAGAAATATTCCATCTTCCAAAGAGTAAGTCTAGAGTAGTTGCACTTGCGCACTTTGAACTCATCTGCACAATTAACCCAAAAATCTTCAATTGTAGGTACATGTGCATGATTTTGACCAAGACAAGTTGCAAAGACACCACAAGGATTGTCTGAACGTCTCTCTTTGAAAATCTTGAGACCAAACCTTGACATTTCATCGCTCATCAACTTAGCATCAACCGTTGATCTGCATCTATATATGCTCATCTCAAATGGGAAACTCAATGCAGGCTTGCATCTGTTACAAAAAAATGTGTCCACTTCGTGTACTTGCCTCATAAATTCAATGAACACGACCTTATCTGTTGAATATTTAGGTAGCTCATGACTGGATCACCTAAGAAGCCATATACTCTTATGTAGGAGAACATGGGGAATTGGATCAACCAATCAGCCCACTCTTCCATTGCCAATATGGCATCTACTGAAATTTTGATATGCAACTCATTATCAAGATCTTGTACCATATGCATCAGGAATAGACAATTCACCCACTTGTAACGCCACTCATATTCTGAAAACTCTAATTGGGGGTAATGATCATACACATGTTGAACACCCAAAATTCCAACGACAATCAAACCTCTAAAATTGTAATATCCCTTGCTTAAACTGACCAATTTTGGTTCAAGGAATATTGTAAAACACTTAGCACACAATGACTATGCCTGCTGTTTTGAATTTTTGTTTGCCTTGTTATGAGTGTGTATGCTGCAAATGGATGTTTTGTATGCTTCTAAAGATGATATACTGACTGTTCTTGACCATTCTCATACATATACATGACTGTAATTAACAAGTACAGCTAGTTGACATAAATTTAAACACTTTCCATGCATCTTATGGTAACCAATATGCACCTACAGCATCTAGGCATTAATGCAAACACTTGCCATATAAACTAAATATGAATTAAGAACATCTACAGCCAATGACAAATTGTCAAACAATTGGCATGCAATCTACTATTCTAATCATGAAGATTACATCAAGAATTTGGCATATAACTTATATCTCCCTAATTGAATGACAAATTGAGTACAATGCTAATATGGTAGCCAAGACTCTTGGCTCTACAATGATAGCTCAATACAATGCTAAAATCTGATCTAATGACAACCTACAGCAGTACCTAAACAAATGGATTTAAAACAATGCAAATGGACTTGAGAACCTGGAATAAAATGACGATGGAGCTGAGATAAAGACCTGCTGGTGAAGCAATGAAAATCCACCAAAATGCATAGGAATCGACCCTTTGAGAGTGTCGCCCTTGTTGTTGGACTGAGTACTCAGATAAATTATTATTGGCTGCTAATCGACCTCCATTCTCTTCAGATGTTATTGTCAGGACTCCCAAAATCATGCGCTCCACCCTTGATGTGAAATTGATGCCAAGAATGCAAGCTATAACCAAAATTGTGGTCTCCTTAAGCCACCCAGAAGACTGGAAATGCATAACAGACCACTATAACTTAATATCAGATTTCTACTCCATTCCTAAATGTAATAAATCGATGCAAGTATGCCCTCCAATGATCTCCACAACTGGTATGCAATCAACCTCCAAATCTCCTAAATCGAACTAACACAAAATTGCTTCAATAAGCTAATGTGAAATCTCTCTTCCAAATTTGGCCAAAGGCCACAAAATTTGCAATCTAGCACAAGTTGAACTTCTGAAGTGAAGCCCACAATTGGCAATAATCTCAGCTGATAGTTTCACAGCCTCATAATTGCTCAACCAATGAGAGTTTCCTTCCCAAAGGTCCAATAATGGCAGAAACCCTAGTGGGCTCCCTCACCAAACAAAATCTTCAAAAAAAAAATCAATTCCTGGATGCTTAGAAGCTTGGCTTGAACTCCCTTTATACTTTTTCAATCCATCTTCGAGAATCTTCTATAAAATAATATTAAAATAATATTATTTTATTTTATTTTATTGACTTTATGATATAATATTTTATTTAAGTCACTTTATTAAATTAATTAAATATAAGGTTACTTTATAATATTTATTTATTTAATAACCTTACAAATAATTAATTCAATTATTCATCTCCCTTATTACTCCCAATTCAACCGAGTCTAGGAAACCATCAACCACAAGCAATATAAGGCAAAAATGGGGACATTACAAAACTTTCCTTGAAAGGCCATTAGATATACGAGGTAGGATATCATGTGGAATTCATGGGCCTTGAAGAACTCTGTCATCTGACGGTGGAGACTATCACTGATCAATGTTGGCCAGTCATAGTGTTTTGTTCTGTCAACAATCTAGGAAATGACGTAAAACATTCAACGCTGGAATTTATGGGCCTCTGCTTGACATGTGACTTGGTTGAGCAAAGTAATCATGATTGCAAATTCCTCCTTGAACTCATTGCACCCAACTTTCTTTAGCAAAGTATTTTGCTTCTCTTTTAGGCATTTTTTAGCCATTCTTTTCTGACACTTGTCCTTTTGCGCATACCACACCTTTTCACATTCTTCAATAGATATGATGAATTTTTTTGTCCATGGTGGTATTGCAAAACACTTCTCTAGATCTTCCGGCTTAAGGCTGCACATAATATGCCCATCTGTTGATATGATTTTGTCAACCCGGGTGGTTCTCAAAATGAAACCCTAACTGTGTTTTTGTTGTTTTTGCAAATTTTGGTTTTTTTGTATTTTTGAGGTTTTTACAGACAAAAAGGAAAGCTGCGATTTTCTTAAGAAATTGCTAGAAAATTCTAAATAAATTCAAAATGCTTGAAATGACTCAGATCTTGCTCAGAGAACTTAGGCGCACCAGTATATTATTCTTTATTTGCGTTTACAATACCAAAATCTGAATATAGAATGAAATATATGAAATTTATTAGAAAAACCTGGATGGCGGCTGTAGCAGCAATAAATGCACATAGAAATTAATAACTCCACTTTGCTCTCCAGTCACAGGCAAGAAATAATCCCCAGTACCAAGGCGCCCAAAAAGAAAACACCAGAAATTGAAGAATACAGGCGTTCCTCTGGAGATGTGAAAGTACGGCCAGAAAGGTACAGAAAAGTACGGCTGACAGCAATAAATGACAAAGTACGGCCTCCAAGAAATGTTGCCAGATCTCTGCAAAGTGTCCTCTGATGAAGTCGCCTTATTGATCTGATGAAGATTCTCTGCTAACACTGAATAACTGACTCAATAAATCCAATCTGTGATCTCTGTATGAAACCACCAAGTACAAGCTTCACTGGTATTTGTGATGAGCCCTGCTGGCTCTCAACTCAAACCCCAATATTTCTTAAGTCTTTTTAGTGTTATTTAGTTTTTTAGAGAAAGTTTGATAGACAGAAGAGAAGGGGCGCACAGCATAAATGCATATAAAATGTAAATCTGAGTTATTTCAGGCGAATTGACAATACAGAAGATAATAAATATGCTCAACAATGGATTTAGAACTCATAAACATACCCGGAAGTGTCCAGATTATTTATTTAAGAAAGTAGTCCAGTTTGCCAGCCAAGATGGTGAAAAACTGACCAAATCTGGTGTAGAAAGCTACAGAATGCAAAATCCAGCCTGAAAACGGCGGCAGATGAAGAGTACAAGCCAAACGCCTAAAATGATGAAGAGAAACCCTCAGAAAAGAAGGCGTTTCTCCAAGAAATGCCCAAACGCCCTTGCACAAGAGCCACACACTTCACTGCAAACCACCTGAATTCTCACTTAGAAGGTACGGCCAAGAAGTATGATGTCTGCCAAATGAAATGAAGGCGCCATCTCCCAAAACCCTCTGAAACTGATAAAGAAATCCAATAGGAAACACAGTTCAAGCCCAGTAGAACCTCTGTATGAAGCTCTCACAAACTGCACAAATTCAGCTGATCTCTCACAGCCTCAAAAGTGCTCAACACTAAAGAGTTATCGTTCTTCAATGGAAAAATTGTTCAAACCCTGATCACAGGAGAATGCACAGGAAATAGCACAAGGCAAAGTCGAAATTGTCAAAAGGTGAGTTTCTCATTGCCAGAAATGCCCTTTTATGCAAAGGCACGAATCCCAAGAAAATACGCCACTTTTGGATATTAAAATCTTTTAAATAATATTTAATTCATTTCAATAGTATATGAATTAAATACTTGGGCGCACTTTATTCATTTAAGTGATTTAAAAATATTAAATCACTTTTAGAGAATATTTAAGTGATTTAAAAATATAAAGTCAATTTGACTTTATAATTAAACATTAAATCCATTAATATTTAAATCACTTAAAAACCCATAACTCACTCAAAACACCATATAATCCTGTGCCGTCAGAAGCTGTCGACTCCTGCACTGCAAACGCCTGTTGTGAACCAGTCACTGGGCTCTGAAAACCAGAACGATCAAACTCTCCAGAAAGTACCACTGACCCTCTAACCAATCCAGTTAGCCCACAAGGGTCCAAGAAATAGGCTAACACTGCAAACAAGATCATGAAAGGGGACATTACATTACCTGACCTCCGATCTGAAGAGTTTTCGTTCTCCAAACGATCGTCATGCCAGAAACCCTAGGGTTTGCAAACTCCAATGCTCAGAGCAATAAAGACAAAATTGAATAATAATCAGAATAGTTCGATTTTGCCTTGACTGGTAAATATATACTCCTTGAAGAATTTCGACCCAATCTCCTTTTAATTGATCATTTAAATAAATGATTTAATTTCGCACTTTTAACTTAGGAGAAATATTAATTATTGGCGTCCACTTTTTAATGAATATAAAATACTCATTAAGTCACATTTAATAATTTATTATAAAGTATAATAAATACTTTATAATCAAGCCAAATAATTAAATATTTAAATATTTCAATAAAGTGACTTTATTATAAAGTCAAAATATTAAATATTTAATAATCCATTAAATACTCCTTATTTCTCCGTCTGAACATCAAACTGCTGAACTGGGTCGATTCTGAGCTGAATGGCTGAACCAGGTGCCCTGCCCGAAATAGCAGCTTCCGTCTGACCTAACTTTCTAAAAATAGAAGTTTCCTGAAAATGCTCTCGAAGAAGAAAGGCCCAACTGACACAACTGCAAAACTGGAGCTACAAACACACCAGAGCCCCGATGATCTGCACACACCTCCCGCTGAGGATCGAAATGATAGGCTAACCTCGTCACTGTGTCTGCCTAGGATGGGGACATGCTGATTTCCCTTGAAGTTGGATTCTAATGCTTCACACAAGTGAAATATGCTAACCAATTTTTTTTTTTTTTTTCACAACACAAACCAGCACTTGGCCAACTTGATTAGCGTTAGCTCCAAATCCAAAATCTATCAAAGCAACTCTAACCAAGAATGCGCCCTAAAACCACTTAAGGAAGAGGGGCGGGCATATGGTTAGAGGATTCCTATGATTCAACTTGATACAGAAATTGAATACAACTAAACTGAAAACCAACTCAATGTCAAGAATGTGCACTCAAGATCCCATTGAGGGCGAGGTGCTAACATATGACGGAGTTATTAATTGAAACTGAAACTGTCTAATTCTTCCGCTGCGGCGAGCATCCACTTAAAGTGGGGATTCACCACTTGATAGTGGGTACAAGAGAGATACAAATTCAATTATCCACACTGGCGGTAAACCATCCAGGGGTACTTAATGTAAGAAAAAGAGAAAGAATTGCAGCAATAAAGGACTAGAACAGTACTGCTGTTTACAGTCTTACAATAAAGAAAGAGAGCTGCAAATTACATGTAAATTACAATAGCTTCAAAGCACATGAGTATTGGATGATCCCATACAATTAATTCTCTCTAAATGCTGAGCATGAATAAAAAACCAGAACTTCTAAAGTCTGATAATAATAATCAGCAAACTGAAATGAAGAACCAGCAACTGTGAATTCAAAGAAATGATCAAAACTCTTTCAATATACCTCCAAATGGCATGAAATGAATTGCAGATGATTTGTGGAGGATAGGCGCCCAATCTTCATCCCAAAAACAGCAACTAAGATCATTAAATGAAGAGGCACGAATTTCCAAAAGCCCTCAAAATGGTACGGCCCTTGAGAAGGGCGATTTAGCAATAGAGATTCAAATACTTCGAAATAAAATCTGCAACTCTCCAAGAAGGGTCACCCTAGCCATAGAAGCAAGATTCCAAAATGCCCAGAACAAAATAAAAATTACTCACAAAGTTGGAAACAAAATCGACCTTCAGCTGAGACTGTATCAGCAACTTCAAAAACTGGAAATATCATCAAAATCATCAACTGTTGAGCTCAATCAGCTAGTCTAATTTGAGATGCAGCAAATGTCCAACAAGGTGTTGTATTTCAAACATAAAATTGGTGAGAGGCTAGGAGGTAGCATCCTCGAAGCAAAATATCAATTGTCATTTCGATAGCATAACTTTAGCATAATTTCATGGATACCACATGCTAGAGAAAGCTTCATTTTTATAGAAAAGGAGAAGACTCATCGAATTCCCTTCAAGGCACGCCAAAAGACATAAAAGACTTTTCAAATTTCCATAAAATATAAATCCTTCATTAAGTGGCGTCCACTTTCCAAGGCATTTAAGACTTCATTAAAAATTAATTCTTTCTTTTATGAAGGCATCCCCCTTCAAGTCCACCTTTTAAGAACAACATGAAGTTATTCCCCTAGGCCAAGGGGTCAACTGCAAATTATAACATTAATGCCTTTTATTGAATAAATTCCATCACTTCAGCATTATGAAGTTGCAACCAAATTACCAACTGCTTTGACAAGAATAGAAACAAACTGAAGCACTGCCAAAAGGACCACTGCTAAAAAATAGTATTTACTATAAATAGTAAACACCCAGAAAAATGCCTAAAACCTCCAAGCAAGGAAACCCTAATTTTGCCCTAACGAGCCTACGGGCCTCCGGAATAGGCTGAAGAGTAACTGAGCTGATCACTGGTGAGAAGGGGACATTACAACAAGCAATTACGAATTCAAGGATTTGCACCGAGATCGAGATAGAAGCTGCTGCAAGCAACCCAGAATGATCAAGATTTTTGACTACAATGTTTCCTGTGGACTCCAAAGCATGCAAATCAAACACTGGATGCACATGATGCAAGTCAGTTTCAAATGTTCTCAGACAATCGTGGAGCAACACTGATTTGGTCCTAATTTCTATTGGATAGTACTACATGTCTGAAAACTTGACTTTTGATTATAAAAATGCCTATGTTCTGAAAAGTTCAGCGTAGGAGATAAAAATAGATTGTTGATTTTTCTTCAAAAAAAGGAAATTTTTTAGAAAAAAACTAAGTTATGTGTTTTGTAGACAATCTTATTTTGAAGAGACCCAGATCGTCAGATTTTGAAAAATCTGATTTTTTCAAGATCATGCAAAATCATGCAGATTTCCTAAAAATTAGTGCCGAAAAACTGAGGTCTGGGTTTTGTAGACAATTTCGTTTTGAAGAGACCTAGATCGTTAGATTTTGAAAAATATAAATATTTCTCGAACATGCATGATTTGCTAAAGAAATGGGGCCGACATGCAAATTTTTAATTTTTTCCAATCTTCATGAGGAGCGAAGAACAAGTAGACCCAGATCAATGAAACATGAAAATTTTGACCACCTATTTTTGAAACATGATGCACTAGAAAATCACACCATGCAAATGCATGCTTCTATGCTTCCCAATCTCGAATCCACGAAAAACACTGAAATTTTATTCCATTTGAGTCTCAAAATCTTGATGAGAACAAAATTTTATGTTTCTTCCTCTAAGAGTGTTATCATGGAATCTAGCAGCGCTCGATTCATAGATAACCCGCTATGAAACTTGTCTGTTTCGTAGGTTCATGACATTCAATCACGCAAAACGAGGAAATTTTCAATCCACCTCGAAGTGTGTTCCAAAATCTAAAACAGTCCGTTTGAGTGTCCTCCCCTATCCATCTTTTGAAAAGCTTCGAAACGAGCATCTTCGTCAGCTTCCAGCCTTTGGGAGTTGTGAAAAGTTTGTCTTTGGTGCACAAGCTCTGATTTTTAGCGCTTGTGCACTTTTGTCAAAAGTTTGTCTTTGGTGCACAAACTCTGATTTTTAGTGCTTGTGCACTTTTGTCATAAGTCTATCTTTGGTGCACAAGCTCTGATTTTTAGCGCTTGTGCACTTTTGTCAAAAGTCTATCTTTGGTGCACAAGCTCTGATTTTTAGTCCTTGTGCACTTTTGTCAAAAGTCTATCTTTGGTGCACAAGCTTTGATTTTTAGCGCTTGTGCACTTTTGTCAAAATTCTGTCTTTGGTGCACAAGCTCTAATTTTTAGCGCTTGTGCACTTTTGTCAAAAATTTGTCTTTGGTGCACAAGCTCTAATTTTTAGCGCTTGTGCACCTTTTGTTTGTACTTAGTCATTTTTTTTTCTCTCCGAGTGTTGGAGCACTGATTTTCAACGCTCCTACACTTTTGGTAGTTTTTCCCTTAGACATCTCCAAATAACTCCGTTTTCACTCTGAATGTCGTTTCTTCACTCCCGCTTCGTTTTTTGTGCCTAGTTGCTCATTTCACACTTGCTCAACATCGTTTGCTCACTTCACGCTTCCCAATGTTTTTTCTGCTAATGCTTGTTGATTCACCATCCTTGCAGTTTCTTTCCATATTTCATCAAGTGATCCTGAATGTGACATCTTTTGATCCAGTGAACTATCCCAGATCTACAAAGAAGCCGTCATGCAGCAAGTTGAGGATGCCAGCTTTTCCAAAGCCTCAATGCATGCCATTTATGATACATGGCTAACCATTGATAATCTCAGAACGCATCTTCACAGGTGCAAAAAAATCCATTCATCTGCCAGAAGGTCGATCACAAGAGTTCACACCCTTGTAGATTACACAGTCGGCCTAGATGATGCATTCATATAGGAGACCAAGAAGAAGTATGAAGACTTCCACCCCAAAAGCAAGGAACCATGAAGACTCTTGATCTCTAGTGTTGAACTTCTTGATGCTTCCCTTTATGCTTCTTGTAAATAGTTTTTGACATCTTAAATGTCTTTTTAGCAAATGTAATTACACTAAAAATCTGAGATGTAGTTTCATGAAGATGAATTACATTTTGACTTAGTCAAAGTTAGGTGAGACTTTCCTAAATTAGCTCACCTAACTTTCCTAATTTTACTCAACTAATTTCCTAATTTTAATCTGGAACCTTTTAGTAATTTGCAATGAAGTGTTGCCCTTTTTGAAGCAGATTTGTGCAACTTTGTGTTCATGATTGTGAATGAAAAATCTGATCAATAAAGAAGAGAATTGCATACCATACTTTGCGTTGGAATCGATAATCTTGTGGATTGATATTATTGGTAGCGGTTAGTAGATGAGATTTGAAGGGCTTCAAATAGATTTGTGTAAACTTTGTGTTACATTCTTCTTTTGAATTTACGTTTATGTTTGATACTATTGTTGAAAGATCTACAAGACTTTGTGCTTGTAATCGTTCATGTTGTTTGAAGAATTGTTGTATCTAAGAAGACTTTGTGCTTCTAATGCAACAAACATTACGATTCTCACAGATCCATCAGTGAAAAAGCTACAGAATGACTTTGTGCCTTCGTGAGCTTTCCTCTTTCTTTTATTTGTTTATTATTATCATATCTGGTATCTCTACGCTTTGCTTTGACAAGATAGAAGTATTGGCATTACTGCTCATTTTTTAGTTTAAAGTTATTTTGAATCAGAACTTCCAACCGTGAAGCATTGTAAAACATCTTCTCTGAAAAAAGAAAGCATGAATGTGACAACACCCCCCCCCCCCATTTCATAAGTGTAGTGTACATTTTGTAAATACTTAATTAGTTTTACCGTAGCTTCTATTAGCAGTAAGAAGGGCGCCTCCCATTTCTAAGAGGAGAGATTATATCTCACATAGCTATGGCTGAAGTCTAGGTTGTGTAATCTATTGAAAAGATGATTACATAATTTTCACCCAACAGTTTTTTGGCGACTCCGCTAGGGACACAATACGCATTCGAAAGCCTCATGCTTTTGTGTAAAGTATACTTGTGTCATTTTTTATTGTAATTTATTTTCTTGTAAGTTTTTCAAGCTTTCACCAAGGACATGTAAATGGCTGCTCAAGGTCCTTGGGGAAATGCTTTTGGTCCGTTGAGCCTAGTTCTACCCCTACATGCTCTTCTTGAAGGCTCACAGAAGAACTTTCCCAAGTTCTTTGGTGATGGACAACAACATCTTGACGAGCATGTTGCTGCTTTCTACATCGCTTGTGGAGTTCATGGTGTTGAACATGAAGATGTATCTGTAAGGTTGTTTGTGGAGACTCTTCAAGGTGTCGCTGCAGATTGGTTTTAAACTGGGCAACTCTCATAGTTAAGTTTGAAGGAAGGTTCAAACCCCTTGAAGACACTCATGCTTTCTTGGCTCAGCTTTCCCAATTAAAGAAGGAATCTCACATTCCTATGCGCGATTTCATTGCTCACCTCAACAAGTTGACACGAAGAATTCCAACTATTGCTCAACCTGCAACTAAGAATTTGAAATGTTTCTTTGTAAGTGCTCAAGTCGTCGAGGTTGGTTTCCTATTGAGAAGAGCAGCCCCAACTACTCTTGCAATTGTGCAGACCTTGGCGACAGAAATTGAAGATGATCTCATTCTTGCTAGGAAAATAAAAATTGAATCAAATGAGTCTGAAGAAATCCATTCTTTGGAGTTATTTTCTTCCATCACAAGGACGGATCCTATGGTGCAAAGGTTGGCAAATGAGCTACATATCGTCAAAAAGTAGCTAGCTCAAGGTGTGTTTTTTGTGCCTCGCAAGGACATACCAAGGAGGTCACTTTCAAATGTTGCTCATAATTTTGCTGTTAGGAATCAACACAAGTTATCTTCACCTCCGAAGAGGCTTGCTCTTGAGGCACCATTAGTAAAAGCAGTAGCGAAGCATCCTGACTCCAATCCAAGTGATCTCACTATTCTCTTCCAAGAAAAGGAAGCAGACATAGCTAGCGACTCCCAATTCTGGTTTATGCAGTCTCAAAAAGCCATTGATGAAAAGCAGAAAGAAGAAAGTCATTTTTATAAAGTTCAAGTGAATGAAGACAATCTTGTCTTGAGATCTGAAAAGATGGACATGCACGAAGGTCTCAGTCAAGTTGAAAAGAATGCATCTGTGTTTCGAGGTCATGAACTTGAACATGTGTTGCATAAAAGAATTTCCCAAAGGCATGATGAGGACCTTCTTATAAATAATTTAGATTTTTCCAAGTATGAAGATGGTGAACATCATATTGCGGTATGCAGTGCAGTCATATCTTCATCTGAATCACATGAAGGAGATCATTCCGATCAGCATGAGGTTGCCATGGTTGATGAATCGGTTGTTCAAGTAGCAACTGGTAAGAAGCATTCAATCTTTGACTGATCAAGGGAATGTCCCATAAGACATCTTTCTTGGTTGGAGGCCAATGGGAAGACAAAGGTTCCACTTGCACCTAAGCGTGAATATAAACTTGAAGATGCAGATAAAGATGTATTTGTAGATGCGCAGGAGCAGTCTGGATTCAATGATTCATTTTGGAACAGCAGTATATTTGATATATTTTTAGAGGTAGTTGAACCTGTTCATCTCTTTTATGAAGCAATGCCTCAACTTCATCTACATGTAGTTGCTAATGATCATGGAAAGCATTGCAAGCTATTGAAGAAAGGCGGCTATTTTGTTGAACCTGTGAACAGTTTCATTTGATAAGGTTTCATTGATGGCTAGTTTTAATTAGGTAGGTTTTTACCTTTTCAATGAGTGCATTTGCATAAGTTTGCGTCTTGTTTTCATAGATTTGTTTTTTGTCGTCATCGCCTGATTCCAAGCCCAATGGATGGATAAAAGCACTTGAATTCTGGATTTTTTCTCCCTTCATTCATTTCAAAGAACGGTTGAAGGAAGATCCCCAACTAGAGCCAGTTGTTATCATGGAATCTCGCAACGCTCGATTCACGGATAACCCCCCTACGAAATTTGTTCGTTTCATAGGTTCATGACGTTCAAGCATGCAAAATGAGGCAAATTTCAATCCACCTCAAAGTTTGTTCCAAAATATCAAACAGTTTGTTTGAGTGTCCTCCCCTGCCCGTCTTTCGAAGAGCTTCGAAATGAGCTTCTTCGTCAGCTTCCAGCCTTTGGGAGTTGTGAAAAGTTTGTCTTTGGTGCACAAGCTCTAGTTTTTAGAGCTTGTACACTTTTGTCAAAAGTTTGTCTTTGGTGCACAAGCTCTGATTTTTAGTGCTTGTGCACTTTTGTCAAAAGTCTGTCTTTGGTCTTTGGTGCACAAGCTCTAATTTTTAGCGCTTGTGCACTTTTTTCAAAATTTTGTCTTTGGTGCACAAGCTCTGATTTTTAGCGCTTGTGCACTTTTGTCAAAAGTCTATCTTTGGTGCACAAGCTCTGATTTTAGCACTTGTGCACTTTTGTCAAAAGTCTGTCTTTGGTGCACAAACTCTGATTTTTTGTAATGTCCCTATTTTAGCTATACGCCCTTCGGTGATTGATAGCCTATTTCTGGAAGCCCGTAGGCTCGTCAAAAGTAAAATTAGGGTTTTCTATCTCATTGGGGTTCTGAAGCATTTTTTAAGGTTTGCATGTATGTATTTTTTATGCATGTCTAGTGGTGTTTTCTGAGTTTTTGGAGAGGTTCAAAATGGTGTGACATGCATCTCCATCTGGCAAACTTTTTTCGGAACTTGCTATTTTTAGCCAACACATTGGAGTTGCGAGATTTGGATTGTGGATTCTTTCTAGGTTTTCAGAGAGCTTTGCAGTGGCATGACATACAAAGGCATTGGGAAACTTTTCAGAATTTACTATTTTTAGTAAGTTCTATTTCTGGTAGTGCCATCTTGGGCAGTAGCATCAGCAGTCAGCTCAGTTTCCATTTCAGGCAGTGTAGTTTAGAGCATAATGTAGAAACCCTTATTCTCACTGTTTCTGAAAACTACTTGTTTTTGCTGGGTTTTTGAGTGTTTTGATTTTTTTTGTGTTTTTTGCATAAAGAGATAGAATGCGATTTTGAAAGAATTGCTTCAAAAATTCTATAATAAATTCAATAAGCTAAAACTGACAAATTTGAATCTCCAGATCAATGGCAAAAAGTTTTATTACACTTTTTCGGTGTTTACAATGTCCAAACCCTAACATGCAAATTAAAAAGCAAAGCTGATTGCATTAATGAAAAACCTGATTTGCTGATTACAGGCGCTCCAGAATGAGGATGAAAAGTACGGCCATCATAAATATCAGCTTCTCCCTTCGCCAGAAGAATGGAAATGAAACCAGAGGATTAGGCGCCCTTTTTGATGAAGTCAAAATGCAAAAAGGTGAGGCGTTTTGCCCTAGGCAGAAAGTACGGCCCTATACTTGATGGTATGGCATTGCAGCAGCAAAATAGAAATCAGTACAGTTTAAGAATGGTGGCCAGATGCATACAAATCAGCCACTCAAGGATCTTCTCTGTCTCTGGATGATTCTCTAGATTAAACTCTGAAATAGTAATCTCTGAATAAGCTCTGTAATAACTTCTGGATGAAGTTATCTCTCTGATAAGCAATAAATCAGCTGGTATTTCACAGTCTCTGAACTGCAGACACTGAAGATGGCTCGTTCTCCAATGCAGAATGAAAACTGGAACCCTAGGCTCTGTTCTCTGAAGAAGCACTTGGCAAAAATTCGATTTCATAACATAATTATGTTTCTTCACAATGAAAAACCTTATATTCTCGAGAGGGTCGACTTTTCTCCAAAA
>VDFB02147661.1:0-46978 GCA_007258455.2 Sequoia sempervirens | reverse complement strand
ACATCACAACAAACACATGTGACTTTAAGTTCTACCTGGCAACATGGTCAAAATTCTTCATGTTCTAATGCAACCATTGACAAGGGGAATACCAATCTAGCACATGCACCCTATAACTTTATCATACCCTCGTCCAATCAAAATCAAAATCCTAAGCCAACACCTTCCACCCCTACACCTCCAAAGGATGTGACCCAAGGGCTACAAGCAAGGAATCAAATGTCTCCATGTCATCCAACTTATATTCTTGAACATATAAAAGAGTCATCAAACATCATTCCAAATCCTTTAAGCCAACCATGTCATCCACAATCCCTTGATCCAATTCAAGAGTCATCCCCTTCCACCTCCATTCCAATAAGTCATGAGGTATGTCAAGAGCACAATCCTAAACATGTAGAAACATTACCCCCTCATCCACATAAAGATCAACACCCTCCCAATGATCCCATTCATAACATACCTAATATTGTTCATGATCAACCTTCCATCTTTGATCAAGACCCCTTTTATGATCAAGAAGACCATGATGATCCTCTTAGCCAACTTTATGCATTCCATGGTCAAGAGCTTTCCACCTCACCCATCCATGATCCATCAACATTCACTTCCCTTGATGAGACAAGTGCCTCCCAAGCACACATAGAAGATCAAACAAATACCTTGGATCTAAGTGAACACAATGCTAATCAAGATCCCAATGATCCCATGTCACCCACTATTGACCCCAGTGCAAGTCCGCCATCATCTCCTATTGGTTTTTCTACCCTCATTCATGAATGTTCCTCCTTTGAACAACAACAACCATTATCTTCTCCATCCAATAAGGAAGTCATGTCTAGTGTTTCACCTACACCTAGTCCTATTGTCCATTGCACACTCCAAAATATGAACCACCAAGGTAAAGGTCTAGGCCTTCATGAACAAGATATTTTGGAGCCTATACATGTCAAAGTCCCTCCAAACTCTTATGACCTTGGACCTACACCCCAAGGACAACAACCTAAAGATGTTGGTACTTCCTCCATGCATCCTAAGTCCACTTTTCACCACAAGCCTTGTCATATTCCCAAAACATATGTTGCAATTCCACCTCCATTATCCTACAAATGTCAAAAGCATGTGACCATACACCTTCCACCATCAAATCTGCCACCATTACTTCCAACTCCTAATATCCCTCCATCAACTTTACCTCCACTTCTCCCAACACCTAATATCCCCATTATCCAATCCCCTTATCCCTTCATCCATAAATACCCTAACATTCCTAATCATGACCAACAAATGCACACATTGTATAAACATGAAGCTTCCACCCATTCCACCAAACCCATGGGATTCAAAAGCAATAATTTCAATGCCTCTACCCATAAAATAAAAAATTCTAAGGGTTCTCATGCCTTAGGACATCAATACAAAAATTCAAAGAAAAATACATCTAAAAAGCTATATAAGCCCATACCTCCAAAAGTAAAGGCCAAAACTAAAATGGTTTGGGTACCTAAGAAAAAAGAAAGCAATTCAAATAAGGCATTCACATCACAAAAATCCCAACCATCCACTTCCATCCCACATTCTCATTCCATTCAAAAGTCTCAAATTCCTAAAACCCACAAGCAAACTAAAAATCATAAAAATACTAAGTCTATGTGGGTACCAAAAGCACTTCACCCTCCACCTCCTAAGCAAACATCTCCATTGCTTCCTACACCTATCCACATCACAAGCTTCAACGCTATCATAATGTGTGTAAACTATTGGTCGGCTCCCTTCCATTTCACAACAATCCCACATACCTCCATCTCCCCATCCTTCAACTATTATCCTACATATCTTCCCAATCACCTCCCTATGGTCCATGCTTCTGCATAAACCTTTCACTCATCTTTTGCATAAGTCCTATATAATCCCTATCATCTCCCCTACATAATCTGCATCATAATCCACTATTCCCCATCCATTCTTACATAAGGCATCATAATCCATCATCTACCTACTCCATCTCACACTCATGCAATTCCCTACCAACATCTATGAGCATAATGACACTTGACATGGTCCATGCAATGACATCCATCCCTAGCGGGACTATCAACTTTCATGCAACTAGACACTTGAGTCCCTCCTATCCATATTCCCCTTCTCCTATCCAAAAGTCAAAAAGTCAAAAAGTTAAAAAAAAAAAGAAAAAAAAAGAGAGAAATCCCTTCATCCAATTGTGAAAACCTAGTAAACAGGCACCCTAGATAAGTACCATGATGAAAATCTAGCAAATAGGCATCATGTGTAGGTTTATCTTCTATGTCACTTACACCTGGGGGCACAATGTCTTATCTATCCAACCTATCCTTTTTATATCATATCATTTCCATCCTACCTACCATCTTTAGCCATCATACATACCTATCATTTTGAGTCCATTCATCCACCCTTCTTCTTTTGATCTTGATGAAGATATAGGGGCAAAATGTTGAAACATGTCTTGGGTATCTCTTGACATACCTCATCCTTCCAAACAAGCCTATCATTATCCTATTGTCATAAGCTTTGTCATGAAAAATCCTAAGTATTGTACCTAGAATGGGGCATGTTGTTCCTATGTGACATAGTCTTTGGAAATCACATCCTGTTCTCTTTATGATGCATACATCCATTCCATTCACTATGACCTATCCATTCCATCCATCCATCTATCATGAGCCTTTATCCCTTATCCATCATCACCCACCCTTTCATCCACCAATCCCATTTATCTCTGCACCTAGACTTGGTTTTCCCCTTGTCATTGGTCTCTCAAAATAAAGGTTACCAAATTTTCATCCTTGACACACATCAAAACATTTCAAAGTCCAAAAAATCAAAACATTTCAAAAGTCCAAAAAATCAAACATTTCAAAAGTCCAAAAAAAAAAATCAAACATTCCAAAATCCAAAAAAATAAAAACATTTAAAAAGTCCAAAAAATCAAAACATGTCAAAAATCCCAAAAAATCAAAATATTTCCAAAATCCAAAATCAAAAAGTTTCAAAATCCAAAAATCAAAAGTTTCAAAATCCAAAAAAAAATCAAAACATTTCAAAAAGTCCAAAAAATCAAAACATTTCAAAAATACAAAAAAATCAGATATCCAACAAAATCCAAGCATTAAAATCAAACCACATCACTTCTTCTCATCAATCTAATCATTATCATCAAAATCATTCCTTAATCCAATCATTCAACCATTATTCAACCAAATCAATCATCTTCTATCAAAACTATTTCATCCAATCAACTCACTAAATCAATCCAAGCACAATCCAAATGCAAGTCAATCCTAATCCATACCAATCAAGTCAATCAATTTTGTCAAATTATTCAATCACATCCTTTGGTCTTGATCCTAATCTTGTCGTGAAACCAAATCAAAGTCACCCAACACCACCACGTATCCTTGTGTTGTTTCTAGGGACATGTCAGCTTCCCCACAATGACAACACCATATCAACATCATCAATCAATCAATCAATCAACCAAGCATAGCCTTGATGGGTAATTCCTTGTTTGTTTTTGTATCATTTGTGCATGCTTGCTTGCTTGCTTGTGTGTGTTATCATTTTATCTTGCATTTGTATCAAATCCGTATCATTCCAACTAATATTCATATCTTGTGTATGTTGGCGTAGCTTTTTGCACTATCCTTTGCATCTAAGGTCATATCATACCTTTTGTGCATTAGGACTTTAATGCTCTAAGTCTATTTCCTCATACGTCTAGACAAGGTTGTATTATGCTGGGGCATGAGACACATCGTCACCTTGGTCCTTATATCTTGGTGCATAACGTCTAGTGCTAAATCAAACATCATGGTTGCTCACCTTCATTGCAGCATAACGTATCATTCATCTCCTTAATCCACTTTCTATCTTGCATCATCTTGTCTATCCTTATCATTTCATTTCGAGAGCCTACCCATGTTTGTTCAACCCGCCTATCCTCTCGAGGGGGCATCAACATTCCATCATCCTATCTTTATATCATTATCCATTCTCCTCTATCCATACCTTAACTTCTTTGAAATGATGTAACTCGACACAAATCTCATCATCTCGAACATCATCTCAAAGAGGGGCAAAATGTATATGTCTAAAAATGGTCAATGTTAATCAAGCTTATTAATTAAATAAATATAAATTATTTAATTAATCTCCTAAAGTCATCTACATATAAATAAATTTAATTATTTATTTATATTGTTCATTCTTATGATTCTTCTACATTGATTAAATAAAGAACTTTATTTAATTAATTACCATCTCCATATTCCTCATAATTAAATTAAATAAATTCTATAATTTATTTATATTTGATTATCATGTTATTCGAAATTTGAAAATTTGAATTCAAAAAATGGAATATTCCTCCTCTTCATCTCATAGTTAAATTAAATATTTTAAATATTTAATTTAATTCCTTCTAAATCCATCTCTCACACATAATTAAATATTGCTTATTTAATTATGCGAGTTTCTAAATCCATCTTCACATATAATTAAGTAAGTTTATTTATTTAATTATGAAATCTCATTTTAACTCATCCTTCAAAACAGAAACCTTCCTTTAGATCTGAATGAAAAAAATTGAAAAAAGAGGAAACCTTCTATCTCCCTCTCAAGCTTTCGAAAATCCTATACCGTTCATCTTGCCAGACTGAATCTCAACCGTTGATCTTTGCCAACTAAGCTTTTTGCCTTCGAAAATCTATAAATCAATCCTTTCACAAGCCATTTGGATCGAATCTTCAGACATCCTTATGCTGTCAAAATAATTCTTCCATGGAATCTTCATCTAGCATCCTCATTCTGTCAAAATCTATCTTCGATCTTCCCTCAATTTCCATCTGTCATCTTCATTACATCGTTATGCTGCTGAAGTGAACAACCAACATTCCTCCATTATCAACCTTTAAGATCTTGCATTCTTAATGTATTATGCATTTACTTTTAAATCTCGTTCTTTAGTAGTCATTTTGTGGAGCTTAGCATACAAATCGGAGAGCTTTGGCAAAAATACTGGAGATAGAGGACAATGGGACGTCTTCAAAGGAGCTGCTGCATTGAGAGTTTGCTTTACTTTGTTTAATCAGTTTTCTTTTGATTTAAAGTTTCATTGGTGTGCTTGAATAGTATTTATCTCATTTTAATACGCACATATTTTCGATCACACATTTTTGGCGCCCACCGTGGGGCTTTGCCCCGTTTTTAATATCTACTTGCAGATTTTTTTGATTTTTTTGATGCAGATCTGACAGTTTTTGGACAAAA
Organism: Sequoia sempervirens; assembly: GCA_007258455.2. NCBI lineage: Eukaryota > Viridiplantae > Streptophyta > Pinopsida > Cupressales > Cupressaceae > Sequoia > Sequoia sempervirens. The sequence continues at coordinate 41,671 of VDFB02147661.1, read as the reverse complement.
CTGCAAGTTTTACCAATTTCTTCATATCTTCTACACAGTGGCGAATTTTTCTACAATATTTTTACAAAGTCTTTGGCATCATCTCAAGAGGCTACAGTAAAAAAATTGAGGGTGTATCATTGTTTTTGTAGAAGTTATCGTAATTTTATGTTTTTTCATAAAATTGGTTTTCTGAATGCAAATCGGTGAATTTTTTAGATTTTTTTACATTTTCGGAAAGTTCCTTAAATTCTAATGGGGGTCTGTGTTTTACAGATTTAATTTTAAGGTCAAAAACAATGCGAAAAAAATCCGATCTTCATTTTCTGTGTGATTTCCATAAATCCGCGTTTCTGAGAGCAAAACAGAGAATTTTGCTGACTTCTTTACATTTCTGGAAAGCTCTCAGAAAATTAACAGGGATATCTTCTTTGAGTTTTTATTTTTGAGATCACTAAAATTGTCAAATAATAAAATCTAATTCGGCTATGTTAAAAACATGTATCTGAAATCGCAATTTTCTGATGAGTTTGTTTTTTTTTCTTTTGCTGCATTATAATATTATTTTTTTGATCTTGTAGGTGATCATAAGGAGCTCTAGTAGCAGCAATATCACTCACAACAATAATTTGGAAAGCGAGAATAACCAGGTGCACTCATTCCATCCTTAATCTCTTAATCTTGTTTGTCAAACATTTCAATTTGGGGCATAAAATTAATCATTGTTTGCAAACACATTTGGATTTGGGCTCTTAAAACGAATATTGTCTTCAATCACATATTGAAAATCTGGTCTAAAATTCACCACTGTCTTCCATCACATTTTGATTTGGGATTTAAAAAGAACAAGTGTTTGAACTTTTTTACACACGTTTCATTTCTAATCTAAGGGAAATTAATCATTGTGAGCGTGAGTCAAGTGCGTGTGTGATCACAAACACCTCACTTGATTTGCTTTTGTCAAACCCTTCATAGGAGGCCTGCTAGGGGATTTCATCACCCCTAGGGACGACCTCAATCGAAGTGTGAATCGAAAGACACGCTTGTTTGGAAGTTAAAATCTTATCACTCTTGGCTAAGCCCCAAAGAACTTTATACCTTTGGGAAGTGAAGGTGAAGGGTGGGTTACCCCTTTCTCTCGGCTGTGTGACAGGATTTTGCTTTCAAATCATCCTTAGTCAACCTTGTTCAAACTAGTTTGAAACCTAATTGGCCATACCCACTTGACTAGTTCTAGGACTTGTTGATGTGTCTTCTTCAAATGTGTGCTTAATAATCACATTCATAAATTTTAAAATTCAAACTTGCTTATGTGTCTTACGTGTGTGATTCATGTGTGTGCATGTGTGATTATTCATTTAAACATTTCCAAATCAAGCTAAACACCAAACACATAAAGACAAGTCACTTTACATGTTCTTCCAACACATTCACATCATATCCAATCATCATCAACCCTAATCAATCCAAGTCTTCCAATCTAATCATTCCACATCATCACCATCACCACTTGTCAAAATGGTCATAATCATAAACAAGCCCAATCCTAATCATAAGCCCAAAATCATAACCCAAGGGGGCTATCCCTCTAGGCCAAATCATGAGACAAAACCTAAGCCCGAGATCATCATTCAAGGAGTCCCTTTCTCTAGATCAAATCATGAAACAAAACCAAAACATAGAATCAGACTTCGAGGGGCTTCTCCTACCACCTCTAATGATGACATGAACTATGTTGCATACTTTGAGGAACAAATCGATGTACAAGAGCTTACACACATGTGTGACACCATGCCCACATTCGAACACAAAGACCTAACATCTCAACTTCAAAACCTCCTTCAAACACTTCACCAAGTACCCAAACCCCTAGACCATCAAACCATACAAAGCCTTCAAACCCTCTTCCAAAACTTTCAACAAATCAAATCACCTCAAATCCAACACCTCCTAGCTCAAGCCAATGAATTCATTGCCACTTGTCAAATCCAACAACCACCACATCATCCCTTATCCATTCATTATCACCCTTCCACCTCATACCAATCTAATCCATTCCCTTCTTCGCATTTCAATGCTACATCACAACAAACACATGTGACTTTAAGTTATACCTTGCAACAAGATCAAAATTCTTCATGTTCTAATGCAACCATTGACAAGGGGAACACCAATCTAGTCCATGCACCCTTACCATCATCCAATCAAAACCAAAACCCTAAGCCAACACCTTCCAACCATACACCTACAAAGGATGTGACCCAAGGGCTACTAGCAAGGAATCAAACATCGCCATGGCATCCAACTCATATTCTTGAACATACAAAAGAGTCATCAAACATCATGCCAAATCCTTTAAGCCAACCATGTCATCCACAATCCCTTGATCCAATTCAAGAGTCATCCCCTTCCACATCCATTCCAATAAGTCATGAGGTATGTCAAGAGCACAATCCTAAACATGTAGAAACATTACCCCCTCATCCACATAAAGATCAACACCCTCCCAATGATTCCATTCATAAGATACCTAATACTGTTCAAGATCAATCTTCCATCTTTGATCAAGACCCCTTTTATGATCAAGAAGACCATGATGATCCTCTTAGCCAACTTTATGCATTCCATGGTCAAGAGCTTTCCACCTCACCCATCCATGATGCACAAACATCCACTTCCCTTGATGAGACATATGCCTCCCAAGCACACATAGAAGATCAAACAAATACATTGGATCTAAGTGAACACAATGCTAATCAAGATCCTAATGATCCTCCATCACCCACTATCGACCCCATTGCAAGTCCTCTATCATATCCTATTGGTTTTTCTACCCTCATTCATGAATGTTCCTCCTTTGAACAACAACCATTATCTTCTCCATCCAATAAAGAACTCATGTCTAGTGTTTCACCTACACCTGGTTCCATTGTCCATTGCACACTCCAAAACATGAACCACCAAGGTAAAGGTCTAGACCTTCATGAACAAAATATTTTGGAGCCTATACATGTCAAAGTCCCTCCACACTCTTATGACCTTGGACCTACACCCCAAGGAAAACAACCTAAAGATGTTGGTACTTCCTCCATGCATCCTAAGTCCACTTTTCACCACAAGCCTTGTCATATTCCCAAAACATATGTTGCAATTCCACCTCCATTATCCTACAAATGTCAAAAGCATGTGACCATACACCTTCCACCATCAAATCTGCCACCATTACTTCCAACTCCTAATATCCCTCCATCAACTTTACCTCCACTTCTCCCAACACCTAATATCCCCATTATCCAATCCCCTTATCCCTTCATCCATAAATACCCTAACATTCCTAATCATGACCAACAAATGCACACATTGTATAAACATGAAGCTTCCACCCATTCCACCAAACCCATGGGATTCAAAAGCAATAATTTCAATGCCTCTACCCATAAAATAAAAAATTCTAAGGGTTCTCATGCCTTAGGACATCAATACAAAAATTCAAAGCAAAATACATCTAAAAAGCTATATAAGCCCATACCTCCAAAAGTAAAGGCCAAAACTAAAATGGTTTGGGTACCTAAGAAAAAAGAAAGCAATTCAAATAAGGCATTCACATCACAAAAATCCCAACCATCCACTTCCATCCTACATTCTCATTCCATTCAAAAGTCTCAAATTCCTAAAACCCACAAGCAAACTAAAAATCATAAAAATACTAAGTCTATGTGGGTACCAAAAGCACTTCACCCTCCACCTCCTAAGCAAACATCTCCATTCCTTCCTACACCTCATCCACATCACAAGCTTCAACGTTTATCACAATGTGTGCAACCATTGGTCATGGTTCCCTTCCATTTCACAACAATCCCACATACCTCCATCTCCCCACCCTTCACTCATTATCCTACATATCTCCCCGATCACCTTCCTATGGTCCATGCTTTTGCATAAACCTTTCATTCATCTTTGGCACAAGTCCCATATAAACCCTATCATCTTCCCTACATAATCCATATCATAATCCACTATTTTCCTCCATAATCTACATCATAATCCACCATCTACCTAATCCATCTCACACTCATGTCATATCTTACCAACATCTATGAGCATAATGACACTTGACATGGTCCATGCAATGACGTCCATCCCTAGCAGGACTATCAACTTTCATACAACTAGACACTTGAGTCCCTCCTATCCAAAAAGTCAAAAATTCAAAAAAAAAAAAAAAAAGTAAAGAGAAATCCCTTCATCCAATGGTGAAAACCTGGTAAACAGGCGCCTTGGATAAGTACCATGGTGAAAACCTAGCAAATAGGCATCATGTGTAGGTTTATCTTCTATGTCACTTACACTTGGGGGCACAATGTCTTATCTATCCAACCTATCCTTTTCATGTCTTATCATTTCCATCCTACCTACCATCTTTAGCCATCATACATACCTATCATTTTGAGTCCATTCATCCACCCTTCTTCTTTTGATCTTGATGAAGATATAGGGGCAAAATGTTGAAACATGTCTTGGGTATCTCTTGACATACCTCATCCTTCCAAACAATCATATCATTATCCTATTGTCATAAGTTTTGTCATGAACAATCCTAAGTATTGTACCTAGAATGGGGCATGTTATTCCTACGCAACATAGTCTTTGGAAATCACATCCTTGCTCTCTTATGATGCATACATCCATTCCATTCACTATGACCTATCCTTTCCATCCATCCATCTATCATGAGCCTTTTATCCCTTATCCCATCACCCACCCTTTCATCCATCAATCCCATCTATCTCCTTGCACCTAGACTTGGTTTTCCCCTTGTCATTGGTCTCTAGCACAAAGGCTACTCAAATTTTCATCCTTTGACACATCAAAACATTTCAAAAATCCAAAAAATCAAAACATTTCAAAAGTCCAAAAAATCAAAACATTTCAAAAAGTCCAAAAAAAAAATCAAAACATTCCAAAATCCAAAAAATAAAACATTTAAAAAGTCCAAAAAATCAAAACATGTCAAAAATCCCAAAAAATCAAAATATTTCAAAAATCCAAAAATCAAAAAGTTTCAAAAATCCAAAAAAATCAAAAACAGTTTCAAAAAAAAAATCAAAAAGTTCAAAAAGTCCAAAAAATCAAAACATTTCAAAAATACAAAAAAATCAGATATCCAACAAAATCCAAGCAATAAAATCAAACCACATCACTTCTTCTCATCAATCTAATCATTATCATCAAAATCATTCCAATCCAATCATTCAACCATTCAACCAAATCAATCATCTTCATCAAAACCATTTCATCCAATCAACTCAATTAAATCAATCCAAGCAATAATCCAAATGCAAGTCAATCCTTAATCCATACCAATCAAGTCAATCAATTTTGTCAAATTATCCAATCACATCCTTTGGTCTTGATCCTAATCTTGTCGTAAACCAAATCAAAGTCAATCAATCAATTATCATCATCCTTGTGTTGCTCTAGGGACATGCCGCTCCCCACAATGACAACACTATCAACATCATCAATCAATCAATCAATCAACGGTTTATAGCTTGACAGGGGCAATTCCTTGTTTGTTTTTGTATCATTTGTGCATGCTTGCTTGCTTGCTTGTGTGTGTTATCATTTTATCTTGCATTTGTATCAAATCCATATCATTCCAACTAATATTCATATCTTGTGTATGTTGGCGTAGCTTTTTGCACTATCCTTTGCATCTAAGGTCATATCATACCTTTTGTGCATTAGGACTTTAATGCTCTAAGTCTATTTCCTCATACGTCTAGACAAGGTTGTATTAGGCTGGGGCACGAGACACATCGTCACCTTGGTCCTTATATCTTGGTGCATAACGTCTAGTGCTATATCAAACATCATGGTTGCTCACCTTCATTGCAGCATAACGTATCATTCCTCTCCTTCATCCACTTCCTATCTTACATCTTCCATCTTGTCTATCCTTATCATTTCATTTCGAGAGCCTACCCGTGTTTGTTCAACCCGCCTATCCTCTCGAGGGGGCATCATCATTCCATCATCCTATCTTTCTATCATTATCCATTCTCCTCTATCCATACCTTAACTTCTTTGAAATGATGTTACTTGACAAAAAAATTATCATCTCGAACATCATCTCAAAGAGGGGCAAAATGTATATGTCTAAAAATGGTCAATGTTAATCAAGCTTATTAATTAAATAAATATAAATTATTTAATTAATCTCCTAAAGTCATCTACATATAAATAAATTTAATTATTTATTTATATTGTTCATTCTTATGATTCTTCTACATTGATTAAATAAAGAACTTTATTTAATTAATTACCATCTCCATATTCCTCATAATTAAATTAAATAAATTCTATAATTTATTTATATTTGATTATCATGTTATTCGAAATTTGAAAATTTGAATTCAAAAAATGGAATATTCCTCCTCTTCATCTCATAGTTAAATTAAATATTTTAAATATTTAATTTAATTCCTTCTAAATCCATCTCTCACACATAATTAAATATTGCTTATTTAATTATGCGAGTTTCTAAATCCATCTTCACATATAATTAAGTAAGTTTACTTATTTAATTATGAATTTCATTTTAACTCATCCTTCAAAACAGAAACCTTCCTTTAGATCTGAATGAAAAAAATTGAAAAAAGAGGAAACCTTCTATCTCCCTCTCAAGCTTTCGAAAATCCTATACCGTTCATCTTGCCAGACTGAATCTCAACCGTTGATCTTTGCCAACTAAGCTTTTTGCCTTCGAAAATCTATAAATCAATCCTTTCACAAGCCATTTGGATCGAATCTTCAGACATCCTTATGCTGTCAAAATAATTCTTCCATGGAATCTTCATCTAGCATCCTCATTCTGTCAAAATCTATCTTCGATCTTCCCTCAATTTCCATCTGTCATCTTCATTACATCGTTATGCTGCTGAAGTGAACAACCAACATTCCTCCATTATCAACCTTTAAGATCTTGCATTCTTAATGTATTATGCATTTACTTTTAAATCTCGTTCTTTAGTAGTCATTTTGTGGAGCTTAGCATACAAATCGGAGAGCTTTGGCAAAAATACTGGAGATAGAGGACAATGGGACGTCTTCAAAGGAGCTGCTGCATTGAGAGTTTGCTTTACTTTGTTTAATCAGTTTTCTTTTGATTTAAAGTTTCATTGGTGTGCTTGAATAGTATTTATCTCATTTTAATACGCACATATTTTCGATCACACATTTTTGGCGCCCACCGTGGGGCTTTGCCCCGTTTTTAATATCTACTTGCAGATTTTATTGATTTTTTTGATGCAGATCTGACAGTTTTTGGACAAAACTGCAAGTTTTACCAATTTCTTCATATCTTCTACACAGTGGCGAATTTTTCTACAATATTTTTACAAAGTCTTTGGCATCATCTCAAGAGGCTACAGTAAAAAAATTGAGGGTGTATCATTGTTTTTGTAGAAGTTATCGTAATTTTATGTTTTTTCATAAAATTGGTTTTCTGAATGCAAATCGGTGAATTTTTTAGATTTTTTTACATTTTCGGAAAGTTCCTTAAATTCTAATGGGGGTCTGTGTTTTACAGATTTAATTTTAAGGTCAAAAACAATGCGAAAAAATCCGATCTTCATTTTCTGTGTGATTTCCATAAATCCGCGTTTCTGAGAGCAAAACAGAGAATTTTGCTGACTTCTTTACATTTCTGGAAAGCTCTCAGAAAATTAACAGGGATATCTTCTTTGAGTTTTTATTTTTGAGATCACTAAAATTGTCAAATAATAAAATCTAATTCGGCTATGTTAAAAACATGTATCTGAAATCGCAATTTTCTGATGAGTTTGTTTTTTTTTCTTTTGCTGCATTATAATATTATTTTTTTGATCTTGTAGGTGATCATAAGGAGCTCTAGTAGCAGCAATATCACTCACAACAATAATTTGGAAAGCGAGAATAACCAGGTGCACTCATTCCATCCTTAATCTCTTAATCTTGTTTGTCAAACATTTCAATTTGGGGCATAAAATTAATCATTGTTTGCAAACACATTTGGATTTGGGCTCTTAAAACGAATATTGTCTTCAATCACATATTGAAAATCTGGTCTAAAATTCACCACTGTCTTCCATCACATTTTGATTTGGGATTTAAAAAGAACAAGTGTTTGAACTTTTTTACACACGTTTCATTTCTAATCTAAGGGAAATTAATCATTGTGAGCGTGAGTCAAGTGCGTGTGTGATCACAAACACCTCACTTGATTTGCTTTTGTCAAACCCTTCATAGGAGGCCTGCTAGGGGATTTCATCACCCCTAGGGACGACCTCAATCGAAGTGTGAATCGAAAGACACGCTTGTTTGGAAGTTAAAATCTTATCACTCTTGGCTAAGCCCCAAAGAACTTTATACCTTTGGGAAGTGAAGGTGAAGGGTGGGTTACCCCTTTCTCTCGGCTGTGTGACAGGATTTTGCTTTCAAATCATCCTTAGTCAACCTTGTTCAAACTAGTTTGAAACCTAATTGGCCATACCCACTTGACTAGTTCTAGGACTTGTTGATGTGTCTTCTTCAAATGTGTGCTTAATAATCACATTCATAAATTTTAAAATTCAAACTTGCTTATGTGTCTTACGTGTGTGATTCATGTGTGTGCATGTGTGATTATTCATTTAAACATTTCCAAATCAAGCTAAACACCAAACACATAAAGACAAGTCACTTTACATGTTCTTCCAACACATTCACATCATATCCAATCATCATCACCATCACCACTTGTCAAAATGGTCATAATCATAAACAAGCCCAATCCTAATCATAAGCCCAAAATCATAACCCAAGGGGGCTATCCCTCTAGGCCAAATCATGAGACAAAACCTAAGCCCGAGATCATCATTCAAGGAGTCCCTTTCTCTAGATCAAATCATGAAACAAAACCAAAACATAGAATCAGACTTCGAGGGGCTTCTCCTACCACCTCTAATGATGACATGAACTATGTTGCATACTTTGAGGAACAAATCGATGTACAAGAGCTTACACACATGTGTGACACCATGCCCACATTCGAACACAAAGACCTAACATCTCAACTTCAAAACCTCCTTCAAACACTTCACCAAGTACCCAAACCCCTAGACCATCAAACCATACAAAGCCTTCAAACCCTCTTCCAAAACTTTCAACAAATCAAATCACCTCAAATCCAACACCTCCTAGCTCAAGCCAATGAATTCATTGCCACTTGTCAAATCCAACAACCACCACATCATCCCTTATCCATTCATTATCACCCTTCCACCTCATACCAATCTAATCCATTCCCTTCTTCGCATTTCAATGCTACATCACAACAAACACATGTGACTTTAAGTTATACCTTGCAACAAGATCAAAATTCTTCATGTTCTAATGCAACCATTGACAAGGGGAACACCAATCTAGTCCATGCACCCTTACCATCATCCAATCAAAACCAAAACCCTAAGCCAACACCTTCCAACCATACACCTACAAAGGATGTGACCCAAGGGCTACTAGCAAGGAATCAAACATCGCCATGGAAAAAAAAAGTGATTTTGGGGGTTCATACGAACCTAGAAGTTCGACCGAACCAAAAAGGGGTTCGAGCAAACCCCTTAAACTTTTTGCTACCAAAAAAAAAAAAATGCATATGAAAGGGGTTCAAACGAACCTTGGTTCTAATGAACCCCCCTAAATCCTCATCCCCTCCCTGAGACACACAAAAAACCTAAATTTTGGCACTTCGGAGCTCAGGTTGAGGATGAAAATGGAGGAATCCTCACAAACCCAACTGGAATCAAGTAGTCCTCATATATGTTTTGGTTTTATTATGTTTTTTTTTTTAGTTTTATTAAACATAGTTTTTTCATTGAAAACAAAGGTCTTTGTTCTGCACATGTGGAAAAATAACAAATTATCAAAAAAAAATTTGAAAAATATGAGTGCACCAGATATTGAAGTCCTTGATCCAACAAAAAATAATGAATTTTGATATATACAAAAAAGTTATGCATTATACGGTCGTGCTATGTCTAAATTGTAATTGGTTTGACTTAAACTTGATTAAAGAAAAACTATTCAATAAAAAACTGTCTAACCAAGTGGAAGCACTAGATATCGGTTACAAATCTAAATTGAAAGAATTAGAATTTTATCCTTCATAAAAAATTTATGCTATAATGGAGGCCACTTTTTAAAAATGTTGCTTTTTAAAAACCAGTTTGTGGGAGATGGAAAGAAGTGCAATCTAATTCCAAAATTTTGAAAAAATATTTTTAGAATCTACGACAAAATGTGATGAGACTCTAGTTTGCATCATCTTCAAATCCTTCACTTAGCTGCTATAGGTGCTCGAATGTGAAGATTTAGTTAAAAATAATAATTTTAGTGTCCAGTTTGGCCAAAAATTGTAAACCACTATTGTGGGATCACCCATACATACATGTATATACATATTTACATATATACATACATACATACATACATACATACATACATACATATATATATATAAATAAACTCTTATATTTATATAAGAGGAAACAATAAGATAAAATTTGAAAAATAAAAAAGAGAGAAAGCTTGCTTTAAAAATGAAACCAAAAATAACCTATAGGAAAATACACAAATGCATGAAATTGAAGCATCAATACTAAAAAACACAAAAGAGGCAAGGCACACAATCCTAACGAAGGAAAGAAAGGGATGGAAAATGACAACAAATAAGTTAGCGATGGGAACTTGAAGATGGTGGTTTCTTAGGTTGGATAACAAAGGATGCTGAGAAATACTCAAACTCCACCCCTCATTGCGATTAAGGTTCGAGGAGTAATTGTTGATTTCGATGGATTCTTTGAGTTTTCTTGTGAAGAATTTATCTTTTTTGAACATGATTTGAGTATTTTCTAAACAAATATGGTGTTTGGTTGATGAGGAGTGGATGGCTATGCCCGATTTAAGAACTTGTTCATGTCTGATGTTGACACTATGCTCTTTGATTCTAGTGCTAAAAGAACACCTTGTTTCACCTATATAAGGTGTGCCACATGAACATGCAACCTTATAGTCCCTTGAATCAAGAAACATGTCCTTGGAGTTTTTGGGAGAAGGGATGCATTTTCTCAAAGTTGAGAGGGGCTTGAAAGCACAATGGAGGCCTTTTTTTAAGAAGGATCTTGGAGATTTTTTGGGAGATATAATATAAGGGAGGGTTGCACTAGGGAGGTTCGAAGAATGGTTAGGTTTAGTGATGGAAAGGAATCTCACATTGCCTTGGTTGAAGGCTCTTGAGATTTTCTTACATGAGTACTCATTCCATTTTAAGAGTTGATGAAGATGAGTCAACTCATGGATTAAGTTTTCATCATCACAAATTTGATAGGATCTCAAGGCTAGGGTTTTAATGACCCCAATATTTCGGCTAGGGTGGTGATGAGAAAGAGTGGACATAGATATTCATGTAGGTAGCTTTGTGGAACACTCTGTGTCCTAGGGATCCATCGGGTTTTTTGAGGAGAAAAATTTCAAGGAAGGGGAGTTGGTTACCAAGTTTGATCTCCTTGATGAAGGAGATGCAAGGTGGGCATGAAATTCTAAATTTTGAAGGCCATGTGGCCAACAAATGTTGATATCATCCACATATTGTTTCCACCACCTTGGCTTGAGAGGGGAGGAGTGAAGGGCCATTTCTTCAAAATGCACCATGTAAAAGTTAGCAATGATAGCAAAAAGGGGGAGCCCATGGCAACACCATGAACTTGCTCATAGACAACACCTTGGAAAGAGAAAAATGTAGATCTTAGCATAATTCTACCAAGGTGGCAACCTCGTCATTTAATTTGCATCTAACAATTTCTATAGAGTTAAGAATGAGAATTTTGGTAAAAAGAGAGACTGCATCAAAACTTACCAAGAGGTTGTTGCTCTCTTTTAAGTTTCATATAATTTTTTCTAAACATTTACTTGACATAGGCTCAATAAATTCTAACACTTCAATCCTAACAAAGTAAAGATTTGAAAAGTATTTATTTAACCCCACCTTGACCATTATTTAATTATTGCGTAAGAGGTAAAAAATGTTCTTAAACACATGATTGATATAAACAAGATCATAATAAATGATACAATTGTGAGAAAGGAAGACAAAATTGTTAGTCCAAACCTTTCAATTACAAAATTTGAATAAATAATTATTTACTTCAGAAATAAGACAAATTCTAAAGTCACTAAACACTCCGAAATCCCATTTATAATTAATTTCATCATCATTACATCTACCATCATTACTATTAAATAATTAAACTGACCCTATCCTCTTAATTAATTTATAATTTACATACCAACTGTGCTCAATCATACTTTTGTACGACCTAATCAGAAAGTTATCTAACCTTCTACTCCCGAAATTTAATAATAATAATTTTCGAAGAGCGTACATTTTATTCATTCTCTTTCCTAAAAAATAACTATTCTTTATTATATTTAAAAATGCAGAGGTCTTAAAACTGCCGTGTACCTTGCGGCCAAAAGAAAGCGCGCAGGACTGAGCCGTCAATTTGCAGGCCACGCACGTACACGGCGGCCACAAATGACAACAAACAGTACAACAGCCGTCAATTTCCAGGCCTGTCGGCCGCCCACTTTACGCGTTTACACTCCACTTTGGAATTCGCGCTTCCGCCCAAGTTTTTAACGGTTTCCTTGCACGCCGGAGGACACACTTCTCACCTCATCATGAATTGAGGCCAGCCGCCGCGTGTACTGTGCCTTTACACCTGTGACGCGTCGCTTTCTCTCGTTCCACGTGAGCCGCACTTACTCTTTTCTCCTTGGCGGCAAATTCTTTGACATGCTGGCGCCGCGATCTCACTTCACGTCTCGGGATCTCTATTCGTGCAACCGCCAACCTGTCATGTCCTCCCTTGGTACGTGCCAATTGTGTGACCCGCTTGCTGACGTGGCCCCGAGTTGTTCGGCTCAGGCGAAGTCAGGGTACGTGTCTGAAAATTTTATTAAATAATGACAAATTCAATATATATTCGGCGAGAATTATGTGGGAATTTAATATTATTAATTATTTTTGTTCCCACGCTTTAAGCTTGATTTGAAGTTTAATTAGTGGACTAAAGTAAAATGAAAAAAAGAAAGTGTCATAAAAATTGAACACATGTTTATTTTAGTGAAAATAATTAATATCTGAAAAAATTTAGTTTTAAAAGAGAAAGAAATTCGCTGTTTATCCTCTATTTCCTATTGACGGTTACCTACGGTAACATGATATTCGTGTGATATCTTTGGAAATATGCCTTCGTAAGGCACAACCTTGGAACTGTCTTAAAATTGACGGCACTAAATTAATGTAAACAAATCAGATCTCTGAGAGTATTTAATGGTTAAAAGCCAAAAAATATGTAAACCGGCGTCAATTTGAAATCCATTTCCACGAAAAGACAACGGTACGAAGCAGCGTATATTCGCTGCAACCTGTACTAGAGCAATTAGTTATTCACAACTTTTCGCACCCTACAATAAGCATTCGCATTTGGCTTTCGTTGCATTAGTAAGGAATACTACCTGGGTGCTGAGCATTTATGTTTCTGTGAGATTCATGATGCTTCTGCGCGCAGAGCACTGTTTTGTGGTGGCTGTGTGTGTCCGGCTCCTGTTTCTGTCAATTAACGCAGAAGCAGATGATTACGCAGAACCGGCCTTGGACAGCATAGAGCAGGAAGCGGCATACAAGGTGCTGGAGGCTGTAAATTCAGAGATTGACTGGAGAAATCTGTTCCCGGATAATCTGTGCACAGGAGGCCCTCACGGCGTGGTGTGCGGGTGGGACGCAGACGAGGGGAGATGGCATATAGTGGAAATGAGCCTCGGGTGGGTGGCGGATTCGGCAAACAACCCTCCCTGTGCCGCCAACGCAGGGTTTACACCACATCTCGCCGAACTCCGCCATATCCGCAAGCTTTTCTTCTACAGATGCTTTGTCAACGCTAAGGTGACCATTCCTGACTACATTGGGGCTTTACAGCAAAATGTTGAAGAGCTTGTATTTCAGGACAATCCAGCAATGGAAGGCACTTTGCCTCCAGAAATGGCCACGCTTACTGCCCTCCGCCGTTTTATTCTGTCGGGAAGCGGCGTTGGAGGCCCCATTCCTGTAGAGCTTGGGAATCTGAAGAAGCTTCAACAGCTTGTTCTGAGCGATAATGCTTTTAGCGGAAGGATTCCTTTTTCTGTGGGGGAGCTAAGGGAGCTGGTCATCTTGGATCTAAGCCGCAATCAGCTGGAAGGAGCTGTGCCATTACAGATTTCCAGTCTTGTTAGGTTGGCTAAGCTGGACCTGAGCTTTAACCGTCTGAACGGCACCATTCCTCCTGGTTTAGCGCAGCTTCAAGACGCAGAACTCCTTGACATGAGCCATAATAAGCTCTCAGGCGGCGTGCCCTCATTTTTGGCCGAATTGCCGAATTTAGCGGATCTTCATCTCAACGGGAATCCGCTCGGCGGAGTTTTGCCGGATGTCTGGGGTTTCCCGGGGGGTAAGCTGAGAAGCCTGGGGCTTTCTTCGGCAGGACTGGTGGGAAAGATACCAGAATCCATTGGAGCCATGAAAGAGCTTAACTATCTTGCCCTCGACAACAACAGGCTCACCGGTTTTATTCCAGCACAGCTTGGTAGCATACCCCATGTTTATGAGATGAAGCTGAGTAACAATGAGCTCACAGGATTTGTTCCCTTCTCCACTGATTTCGTTAAGAAAATGGGTAAAGGGCTTCGTCTGGAAGGTAATTCTGGTTTGTATGGTTATTCCTGTTACTCTACTTTGTCTCTTCCCCAGCCAACGATGTCCCAAATAGCTGGTAGCAGCCAAATTCACACATTCGTCCAGTCCAAACTGTTTCTGCAAACGGTTTTGGTTGCTCTAGTTTTTGTTTATCTATTTTGACAATGAAGAAAAAAATTTAGTTGCAGTACATGGAAGTAAGGGATTCCCACCTCAGTCTAGCGCATTTAGTGCATTTATTAGTGGGAATCGATAAGTAAATTTGGTACCCAGGGCATGCATCTTGTACAAGGCAAGCGCGTTTTTTGATTGTGTCCTTAACCTGTCTGTATCATCTATCTGGTCAATACAGATGATTCATATTTTGTATATATCAAGTTCGATCGGTGAAGATAATATGCAATAAAAACGGAAATAAGGTTTTTGAGCAATGAAATCATTTTGTTCATCTCTCTGTAAGGACGCCTCTTTTGTATTTAATAAATATCTCTATTTTATAGAAGTTTGCTGTATTCGTCATGTGTAACACAAATAGGTAGATGGTTGGCTGTAGTTGGGTAACTCAAAGCATGTCCCATTTATGAGCAGTATTGTTATATTAGTTTTTATTTCAAGAAAAAATTTATATATAGTGTGAGTAATAAATGGTGTATAAAGGAAGAAAATTATAAGATAGTTAAGGGGAAAAAAAATTACAAATAAAGTTTAATACAAAATTATTTAATGTCAAAATAACAAACACAATGTGAAAATATAACAAAAGATAGACTAAAGATCATATATAGAGCATTGCATAGGAGGTAAATAAAAAATAGTTAAGGTTTTCCATCTTCACTCATAGACCATTTTTGGACTGGGCACCTATAGTTGTATTTGATCCATGATACACATGGTTGTTTGAAGTGTAAACAAAGGCTTAAGCCAGCTATTTAACATGATAAAAAAATGGTGTTAAAAGTAGGTTTTGCATCCTTAAGCTAACTATTTAACATGATAAAAAACTGGTGTTGAAAGTAAACTCTTCATCCTATACAATTTTCGTGTCCAATTAATAACAACCAAAGAGACTCTCATCTCTTCTATCCTATTCATATTGTGTTTCCAAGCAATTGTAAGGAATGGTTTAAGAGCATGTAATATAGCACAATTATTAAATCACATGCCCAACCTAGCATTATAAAGGATAGAATATTTTTCATTCAAGTAAAGAACTACTCAAGAAACACAAAACCCAAGTTAGTCTTGACATGCCGCATTAAAATAACCCCTAGGAAAAGTTTTATCAACCTTCACCTCAATGAGCATCCTAGAAACCTTTTTAGTAGGAGTATATTCAATTATTTGTATACAAATTTTGATTTGTATAGAGGAGGATTGAAAAGGTGGATCATATTTGTTGTTGAAAATGATTTCATTTCTTCACCTCAATGATCATCCTAGCAACATTTATAGTAGGAGCTTTTTCAAGTATTCATACACAAATTTTGTTTTGTATAGAGGATTGAAAAGGTGGATTATATTTGTTGTTGAAAATGATTTCATTCCTTGTCAAGCATATCCCCATGCCACCACAAAAGGTACTGCCCTAATATGTTTAGTTCTCTAACGTAAAAACATAGCTTCAAGTAATCAACAAGAGATCTATCCTCTACTAAGAGCCAAAATGCCCAAAGAGAATTCACAATGCTACCCATACAAATTGTGTGTAGGAGTAGTCATTTGCTAAATGTTTAAATGTTTCCAAAGCTTCCCAAGATAAGGAACACCATCCAAGACTCTACTATCCTCTTCCTTGTAGGTACTCTCAAGTTAAATTTTATGATTAAGAGCATTTTTCTTATTTAAATATAATAGTTAGAAATTCATTGACCAGTCTTTGTTTTAGTCCAAGCCTCCTACATCCTAAGCAAATTTAGAACAAGTCAAATTTGAGAGATTAAACACTTAAGTTACAAAAGTCAAAGGGAAAGTAAGTGAAATAAGGTAAATCTTAAATCTCTATAAAAGTAAATATTTAGGGACCTAAGAAGTATGATAGCAATTAAATAAATTGAGGCAAAGTAAATGAAAGGTTATAATTTGTTTGTTGATGTTGAGTGGTTGATGTGAAAGATGATATTTTGTAATGTGCTCAATGGTCTAGCTTTAGCATTTTAAATGGTGTTTGTACTATGAATGTTGCAATAGATATGTCTATGCTCCTTGCTTCCTATCAAGGTGCACTTGCATACTATTATGTCTAATGTGGTGCAATTTTGTCTAAGTTATGATTTTGTCTTTACTATTCATAGTCACTTGAAACTTGCACATTTATATATAGTATTTGGTTTCATAGAATGTGGTGTTAAAGAACACCTTTAAGGGTTTGCTACACTAGGATTAATGTATTGAACTTCCTAAATCTTTAAGGAGCCCCTATTGTTGATTTCACAAGATCAAAACACACAACTCAAGAATGCAAAATGTCTATGATGAAGTGTTGGCATATTATTTATCCATGCAATGTTGATATATGAGCTAATAATTATTAATAATAATTCCATTTCTTTCACATTCACGATGTTGATTTCTAGTGCTTTCCTTTAAGTAGACATTCCTAAATGCTCAATAAAGAAAATTTTGGTATTAAATGACAGACACAAATCAATTTTTGATACATAACCTTCCCACGCCACCCAAACATAAAAACTCTAAAACTTGCCCCCAAGCCTAATAATGCTTTAAAACCCTAAAACATACAAATCCTTAAACCCAAAAACCCAAAAATCTAAAATCTTGACAACCTTAAAACCCCAAATTTCAAAACCACAAAACCAAAACCTCCCCAAAATTCCAAACCTTAAATTTACTCCTCAAAACCCCAAATCCTTAAGATTGAAAACACCCCAAACCCTAAATTGCCAAAAAAACCTTTGAAACCTCAAAAATAAAAATAAAAATCCTAAAATTCCCAAATCCAAAACTCCATAACTCTAATACCCCAAACATCAAAAACTAAAACCATTTAAATCCTAAGACATCTATAGTATAAAACTCTAAAATAATTATACCTTAAAAAGTATAAATCAAAAAACCCAAAAACATGAAAATCCCATAAGATACCATAACATTAAACCCCAAAACCTTAATCCTTGAAACATTAAAATCTTTTGACCCTAACATTTAAAATCCCCAAACCCATAAAACCCTAAATATACTAAAAACCCAAACTCCAAATTCCTAGAAACCACAAAACTCGAAATAAAATAAAATAAAACCAAATATCTAACACACTAAAATCCCCAAAAATAGAATCCCTCAAGCATGTCAGATATACCTCATGCCACCACCCACCCTCAATACATATTGACTCAAGGTACTTTAAAATAACTATTCACCTATAAGTACTTATAACCATACTTCATTTTATTTCACTTTTGGAAAATTTCTAATATAAGTGTGCATGTTATCTTAGAACATTGAAATGAATCTCCCATGGCCAATGAAAACTCCTTATATTCTCATCGGTTGCACTTGATTTGTAAGGAGTGAAAATGCCCACTCGAGCACCTAATTAAAATCAATCTCTTTTGATGAAGTCTATAATTGTGGCTAATCAATCTCTAATGGAAGCTCATTGATCAAGATAAAGTTTGTAAGAATCAATTATTCCCTCTCACTTGAAGTCTTTTGTATTTATCATGTGTAACACAAATATGTAGATGATTGGCTATAGTTGGGTAACTCAAAAAAATTCTCATTTATAAGTAATATTGTTATATTTATTTTTATTTTAAGAGAAAGCTATATTGAGTATATATTCATGATATTAAAATAATGTTGCATATAGTGTGAGTAATAATTTGATTATAAAGAAAGAAAATTATAAAATAGTTACTGAAAATTTCAATACAATAACAATATAATGTCAAAATAAAACAAAAGATAGGTTAAAGATCATATATAGAGCATTGCATAGGAGGTAATTAAAAACTATCGAAGGTTTTCCATCTTCACCCATAGATCATATTTAGATTGGGTACCTATAGTGTAATTGATTCCTAATACACATGGTGGTATGAAATATAAATAAAAGCTTAAGTGAACTCTTTAACATGATAAAAAATAGTATTAAAAATAGGCTCTCTATCCTATAAGCCAACCTTTTTTTAAATGATAAAAATTTGGTCTTGAAAGTATGCTCTCCATTTTATATAATTTTTGCATCCAATTAATAACAATCAAAGTCATATATTGTGTTTCCCAATAATTCTAAGGAATAGTTTAAAAGCATGTAATATATCACAATGATTAGATCCTATACCCAACCTAGCTCTATAAAGGATAAAATATTTTTTATTTAGGTAAACAACACCTCAAGAAGCACAAAACCCAAGTTAACCTTGACACACCCCATTAAAATAACCCCTAGAAAGTTTTATCAACCTTCACCTCAATGAGCAACCTAGCAACCTTTATAACAAGAGCTTTTTCAAGTATTCGTATACAAATTTTGATTTGTATAGAGGGTTGAAAAGGTGGATTATATTTATAATAGAAAGTGATTTCATTCCTAGCCAACCATATCCCCTCCACCACCACAAAAGGTAGTGCCCTAGATATTTTTAGTTCTCTAACATAAAACCATAGCTTCAAGCAATGTCAATAAGAGATTTCATTTGCCAAGAGTCAAAATGCCAAAGAAAATTCCTAGCTCTACCCATACAAATTGTGTGTATAAGAGTAGTAATTTAATAAATTTTTAAATGTTTTCAAAGCTTCTTGACATAAGGAACGCCATCTAGACTCTACCATCCTCTTCCTATAGGTGATCTCAAGTTAAATTTTATGATTAAGAATATTTTTTCCTTATTTAAATTTACTAATTGAAATTCATTAACTAGTCTTTGTTTTAGTCCAAGCCTCCTACATCCTAAGCAAATTTTGCACAAATCAAATTTGAGAGATTAAACAGTTTGAGTTATAGGAGTCAAAGGGAAAGTAAGTGAAATAATATAAATCTTAAGTCTTTGTTAAAGTAAATATCCAAGGCTAGAGAATATTAAAAATAGGTGATGGCGCGCGTCTGCTCTACATGCCGAGCTAGGGCATCCGTGCCCTAGCTCTCTTCGTGCTCTCTGATTGCTTCTACGTTGGGAGGGGGTC
This sequence comes from Sequoia sempervirens, assembly GCA_007258455.2. Lineage (NCBI taxonomy): Eukaryota > Viridiplantae > Streptophyta > Pinopsida > Cupressales > Cupressaceae > Sequoia > Sequoia sempervirens. The sequence continues at coordinate 21,732 of VDFB02147661.1, read as the reverse complement.
TGTTCATGCGTTTGGGGGCGTGGGTGGCGTTTTTCTTTCCCATTGCTTCTTCTTTCTCTGCATGCGTGTGGGGATTGGTCTCTGGTGTACGCAGCGAGTTTGGTGTTGCTGGTTGTTGTGTGCGTCCTTCGTGGAGCGACCCTTGGGGCCTGGTTTGGCTCCCTGGTTCAACCTTTTTTGGAGGTGCTTCCTTTGTTCTTTGCCTACGTCTAGCGGTGCATGTGGGCTAGGGTTTGTGATAACCTTGTTTTGGTGTTTTTGGGGGCTTGTATGCTCACTGTGATTTGGGTTTAATGTCGCCTGGGGAGACCTCGGGTGTGTGTTCCAAAATGGACTTTAGATCTGCAATTGGCATGAAGTCTCCTACATCTGCTTCAAAAATTTTCAATAATAATTTGTTCTTGTCAGAACCGGGGTTAGATGGAGTGGGTGTGTCTAGTGGGGCTTGAATCACAAAAATCAATGGATGCCTGGAACGCTGCAAGGAGAGGCCAAAATTAGTCATTCCATTGGAGATGGTTGCAGAGGATATTGACTATTATTCGAGACACTCTTTTTATTGCAAGTTTTTGGGTATGCGGATCTCGATGCAATTTTTAGAGTCTTGGGTCCGACGAACTTGGATGCCGGAGGGTGAGATGGATATAAAACTTCTGGCGAATAATTATTTCATGGTTACCTTTGACTGCATGGCGGATTGTAACAAAGTTTTTGAAGGGGGCCCCTATTTCTATAACCAGGTTGGTCTGTTCATTAAACCATGGCATGTTGGTTTTAACCCTGCTGAGGAGCTTCCGACACGGGTCCCGGTGTGGGTTCAACTTCCGCGGTTTCCTGTGGAGTGTTGGCGAGATGATGTTTTGCATTTGTTGGGGTCGATGCTCGGGAAGCCAGTTGGTTCTTCACAACATACTCAATTTAAAAAGGTGATAAATTTTGCTCGTATTTGTGTGGAGATTGACCTAAGTAAGCCATTACCAGATTCTTTGGATATGTCTGTGGGTCCTCATTCTTGGGTGCAGTCATTGGATTATGAAACTCTTCCATTTCGATGTCGTCTCTGCCATGAGTATGGTCACCTACAGTGAAGATGCCCTAGGGCTAGGCCTGTTGAGACCCATTTTTCTCAACCTCCTCACAACCCTCCTAAGGAAGATAAGGGAAAGGATCCCATTCCTGGGGATGGGGTTGATCCAGATGGTTTTGCGCCTGTTAGGAATCGTAATAGAAACCGAGGTCAAAAGAGGACCTTGACGGAAAGACAAGATGAAGACTGTTTCAACAGATTTGAGGTTCTGGAGGATCTTGGCCAGCAGGAAGTGAATCCAGGCTTGGTTAATTTGGATCAGGGTATTGTGTGTTCTGGGCAGGAGGATCCTCCTTTTGGGGCTACTCAGGAGGCACATGACTCTGGAGCTTTGCAAATGGTGACTGACCTTCCAATGGATGTCCAAGAGGTGCCAGTTTCCACGGTGGAAATGAAGAAGAGTGGGGGAGACACCTCTATTATGGCTTTGCATGCAAGTTCAGATGTAGGTAAGAATCTAAAGCCTTCTCCTTCTCCTTTGGGCATACATCAGAAGGATCTCAAAAAAGGGTTGGGGGAGAAATCTTCAAAGCTTGGCAGGAAAAAGGATATGGAAAAGATTAAGTTAGCTGGGGAAACTCTGGTTGAGTCTGGGTCAGTTAAGACTTTGGATTCACACTTCTCAAGCTCTTTGAAATGATTGTTCTATTGTGGAACGCAAGGGGCTTGAACAACAGCCCTCGACAAAAGGCTATTCGTGAGTTGGTTAGAAGTCAATCTCCTGATATCTTGTTCTTGCAGGAGACTAAGTTATCTGTAGAATGCATGATTGGTTTATCTCCTAAGTTGTGGAGAAGCGGTGAGTGCCAATGCATTGGTGCTCAAGGGTCTGCGGGTGGAGTGGCTTGCCTCTGGAATCCTCGGAAGATCCGTCCTCTTTGGTGGATCTCCAGCAAGTCCTCTATCTCGATGATTGCTTCTTGCTTTGAGACTGGGGAGTCTATCCTCGTCACTAATATCTATGCTCCTATAGATTTTCAGGGCAAGCAATTTTTGTGGGCTCATATTAAATTTGTCTGAAGTATGGTGCCCTTTTATCCTTGGATTATGGCTGGTGATTTCAATGCTATCTCTGAGTTGGCTGAGAAGAGGGGAGGTGTTGCAAGGTTGGAGCCTTCTGCCTTGCTTCTTCAGGACAATATTTCTGCTTTGAATCTTGTTGATGTTAAGCCTAATAATGGTCTTTTCACCTGGAGCAATCGAAGACTTGGGGATCTCTGTATTTCTGAAAGACTTGACCGGTTTCTGGTGTCTTGTTTTTGGGTTGGTGGCTTGTGGTCTTCTAGCTCAGAAATTTTGGATTGGAGGGGGTCCGATCATTGGCCTATCAAGCTTGTTGTATCTTCAGCTCATGTGCCTCGTTCGCCCCCTTTTAAGTTCCAGCTTATGTGGCTACGTGAGCCCTCTCTTCATGATTATATGGCCGAATGGTGGAAAAATGGTAGGCCCACTTTTGGTACAGCAATGTATACTTTTGCTAAGCTTCTCCAATTTGTTAAATATCAGCTTAAGTGTTGGAACCGTCAGTGTTTTGGGAACATCTTTCAAGCCAAGTTTTCTGCCCAAGCTGAGTTGAACAGCATTACGAGGGTAATCAGAGATAATGGTGTGACTGCTCTTTTACTTCAGGAGGAAGCCAAGGCATTGAGAGTGTTAGAGGAGTGTGAATTACGAGAAGAGATCTATTGGAAACAGAAGGCACGAATTGAATGGCTTCAGGAGGGAGATAAGAATACTGCCTTCTTCTTCAACTCAGTCAAAGCCAGGCGACATGGGAACTCAATTTCAATTCTGGTAAAAGACTCTGGTGAGCCTCTCTCCTCTTTTAAGGATATTTCGTGTGAAGCAGTGCAGTATTTTGATTCTTTATTCAGGGAGGAGTCCCAGGGGGCTCCTAATGAGGAGGCTCATGTTTTGTCTTGCATCCCTTCTTTGGTCACTATGGAGATGAATGAGTCTCTTATGAGTGATATCTCGATGGAGGAGCTGGAGAGAACGGTGTTCCAAATGAAGAAAGGGAAGGCCCCTGGTCCTGATGGCTTTCCGGTGGAGTTCTTTCAAGATTTATGGGATATTATCAAGCTTGATTTATTGGCGGTAGTCCAAGAATCTCAGAGGAACAAGAAGATGTTACGGGCTCTCAACTCTACCTTTTTGGCTCTTATCCCCAAATGTGATGGGGCTGATAGGCTAAGTCAATTTAGGCCCATTTCTCTTTGTAATGTGATTTATAAAATCATCTCTAAAATTATTGCGGATAGGCTGAAAAAATGGCTCAAAGTGTTGATCTCTGAGGAGCAGAGTGGTTTTGTAGCAGGCAGACAAATTTTGGATGGGGTGGTTATAGCTACGAAAACCATTCATTCTATGGCCATTTCTAGGGATAAAGCAATGTTCATCAAGCTGGACATGGCAAAGGCTTATGACAGAGTTCGTTGGTCCTTTCTTCGGAAGATCCTTGGGGCCTTTGGTTTTGGGGAGGAGTGGATTCAATGGGTCATGAGTTGTGTTACTTCGGTTTCCTTCTCAGTTTTAATTAATGGTGAGCCCTCAGAGTTGTTTTGTGCCTCCGGGGGTCTGCGTCAGGGTGACCCTATCTCTCCTTATCTGTTCTTGCTTCTTGCTGAAGGTCTCGGCCGATTGTTGAAAAGGAATGCTGAGACGGGTTTCATTCAGGGGTGGCGATGGGGAGGTAATATTCCCCCACAGTCTCATTTGCAGTTTGTGGATGATACTGCGTTGATGGGTATGGCTACTATCAGGGAGGCTACTCATTTGCATGTTGTGCTAGATGTTTATCTTCTTGCCTCAGGTCAACGAATTAATGAAGATAAGTCCTCAATTTTCTTCTTCAATACTCCTGGTCCTATCCAGCGGAGGATTGCTAATATCTTAAGGTTTCAGGTTGGCTCCCTTCCTTTGACCTATCTCGGTATTCCTATCTCTGTCAAAAGGATGCCCAGGGACTCTTGGTAGAGTATTTTGGATAAGCTTCAGACAAAATTTAACCATTGGACCCATAGATGGTTGTCCTTTGCTGGCAGGGTTCAGCTGATTAAGTCTATGGTTCAAGCTCTCCCCATATATAGATGTATGCTCCAGGTGGCCCCGGTCAGTTTTGTTCAAGAACTTGATGCTTTAATTAGAAAGTTCCTATGGGCTGGTAATTTATTATCCTCCAAATGGAGTCTGGTTAGATGGGAAATTGTCTGTAGTCCGAAGCATTGTGGCAGTCTTGGATTAAGGCAGTCATCTCTGTCTGGGACATCGCTTGGTGCTAAGCTGTTTTGGAGGTGGTGCATGGAGTAGGGTCAGACCTGGGCTAGGATTTTATCCCACAAATACTTTCTGGGGATCCCTCAGATGGATATTCCCCGCTATCCTCTGGTGGGGAAAGGTTCGCTGATTTGGGATACGCTCAAGAAAGGGGCTGCTCTCGTCAAGGATGGGTTGTTTTGGATTTGCAAAAGTGGGCTAGAGGCTCACTTTTGGTTGGATTCTTGGGATGGTTTTCCCCCAATTGTTTCCCAGTTTCCTCACCTGTTGCCCCTCTGTCAAAGATTCACCGCAGTTGGTTGGGTTAGGGTGAGTGATTTCAAGTCTATCTCCATCCAGGGCCAGTTGAGGGTGGCTAGGTGGAAGAATCAGGAGGAGTGGCCTGTGGTTGGTATGGAGGAGGAGTGTGTGGAATTGCAACGCATCCTTTCTAGCAGGAGTTGTAGCTCCCTCCCGGATGGAGATGTTTTATCTTGGTCCCCCAACCCTAAGGGTGTTTATACTGTTGCCTCTGGCTATCAGGTTCTCTTATCTCACAAGTTGGACAGGGTAGAGGTTTGTTGGTGGCAGAGAGTTTGGGATAAGTTTTCTTGGCCAAAGTGCAATTATTTCAGCTGGACTTTGGCCTGGAAGAAGTGCTTGACTTGGGACAATATTCAGAAGCGGGGATTTCAAGGCCCTTCCAGGTGTGTTTTGTGTGGGAATGGGGAAGAGGATTCTGCTCATTTATTTTTCCGCTGCTCTTTCTCCTTGAGGCTGTGGCATTCTTGGTGGGAGGCTTGGAAAAGCCCTTGTGTTCATGCTTCCTCTTTGGTGGATTTTTGGAGTAGTCTTGGCAGCCCCCCCGCTATGGCAACTTTCTTGAAGGATGTGTGGTATGTTGGGCCTACCTTCATTCTGTGGCAGATTTGGTTGGAGCGGAATCGTAGAATCTTTCGAGGTGAAAAGATGGTCATTCAACATATTTGGCAGAGAATTATGGGTATGATTCGGGAGATGGTGGAAGCGAAGTGTGAGGTGGTGTATCCTTTGGAGAAGGAGGATGCGGAGAAGGTGGAGAGACTGGGACTTCAGGAGATGTCTCCGGCTTCGGCTTGTGTTCGAAGGGGAAAGAGGGCGAGGAAGAAAGTGATGAGAATAGGTAAGTGGCTTCCCCCTCCTGTTGGTGTTCTAAAGATTAATACTGATGGCTCTTCTAGGGGAAATCCTGGGCCCGCAGGAATTGGGGGGTTGGTAGGGATTCTTCAGGGACAGTGGTTTTCTTCTTCTCTGTCTATGAAGGGGTGCAGACTATTAACTTTATGGAAGGCATGGCGATCCTCTTCGCTCTTGAACGAGCCTATGCTTTGGGGTGGAGAAAGGTCATTTGTGAGTCTGACTCACAAGTTTTGGTTAATTTGCTTAATGGTAGGAAGATGGCTGATGTTAGCTGGCAGTTGGCTAGGATGGTTCAACAGATTATGCAAATTAGTTCCTTGATGGAAGTGGTGACTTTTGTCCATATTCCAAGGGAGTGGAATAGGGCTGCGGATTGTTTGGCGAAATGGGCTTCAGAATAGCTTGATGGCTGGAAGGTTGAGAGGTGGGAGCAGACTTCCCAGGAGCTTCGTCGTGATCTGGAATTTATTATTGCCGAGGAAAGAGAAGAGATTGATGGTGGATGTTGATTGGCTCTTGCGTTGTTTGTTTGTTTATTTTGGGTTCCTTGGGGCTTTGGCCTTTTGCTATGATGTAATGTTGTATTTCTGATCTTCAATAAAGTTTTTACCCCTCTTTTTTCAAAAAAAAAAAGTAAATATCCAAGGACCTAAGAAGTGTGATAGATTAAATTGAGGCAATTATAACTTTTTTGTTGTTGATGTTGAATAGTTAATGTGAAAGATGTTACTTTATAATATGCTCAACAATCTAGTTTTAGCATTTTGAATAGTATTTTTACTATGAATGTTACAATAGACATGTCTATACTCTTTGTTTTGTATTAAGATGCACTTGTATACTATTATGTCTAATGTGGTGCAATTTTATTTAAGTTATCATAATTTTGTCTTTATCATTCTTAGTCTCTTGAAACTTGAATATTTGTAGATAGTATTTGGTTTCATAAAATATGGTGTTAATGAACACATTTAGGGTTTGGTACACTAGGATTAAGGTATTGAACTTTCTAAAGCTTTAGTGAGCCCCTATTGTTGATTTCACATGATCAAAACACATAACTCAAGAATGCAAAATGTTTATGATAAAGTGTTAGTGTATTATTTATCCATGCAATGTTGATATATAAGCTAATAATTATCAATAATGACTATATATTTATTTCTCATTCATTTCATCTCTTATTCATCATGTTATTAATTTGTAGTGCTTGTCTTTAAGTACACAACCCTAAATGCTCACAATTAAGAAAGTTTTGGTGTGAAGTGATAGGGACAAATCAATTTTTGATACATAACTCTCCCATACCACCAAACCTCAAAACCCTAAAACTTGAAAAACCATAACTAGAAAAACCCAAGCCTAAAAATGTTGAAACCCTAAAACATATAAATCCTTAAACCCCAAAATTCAAAAACCTAAAATTTTGACAACCTTAAAACCCCAAATTTTGAAACCACAAACCAAAACCTCCCCAAAATTCCAAAATCCTAAAACCCTAAACTTACTTCTACTCAAAATCCCAAATCCTTAAAATTGAAAACATCCCAAACCCTAAATCCCTAAACAAAAACCTTTGAAACCTCAAAAATAAAAATAAAAACCCTAAAATAATGAACTCCAAAACCACATAACTCTAATACCCAAAAAATCAAAACCTAAAACCCTAAAGTATATATATACCTAAAAAAATCAAAACCAAAAATCCAAAACATGAAAATCCAAAACTCCCTAGACCTTCAACCCATAAAATCCTAAAATCCCCAAACCCTAAGATACCATAACTTTAAACCCCAAAACCCTAATCTTTAAAACTTTAAAATCTTCAAACCCATTGTGAGAAAATCCATAGTGCAAAATAAACAAAAAATAATAATATTAAAAAATAAACAAATAGATTTACGTGAAAAATTTGGTAAAATTATACCAAGAAAAATCATGGGCAAAGATTTGAATAGCATTTTATTAATTTGGAAAAATCTACAGGCACAACAATCATCAAAATTGTTATAGAAAGAATGACTCCATACGGGATACAAAATTTGAGTTGTAGAGTTCTTTTTGAAGAAAATTTTCCTAAAAAGGAAAGTGTGACTCATGCAACTACATGTCAAACATTTGTGGAAATTACCAAAAATAGTAAGCCAAAAACTTTCCTAAGAACTTCAATATCAACTATTTGTCATTGTTGAAATAATAATAAAATTTACTTCATATTCCAACACCCACATCCCTAAAATATAAAATCTCCAAACCCCTAAAATCCCCAAAAATACTGAAAACCCAAAATTCCAAAGTCTTGAAAACCACAAAACTCAAAATCATAAATTAAAAAATGGTCAATACCTAACACACTAAAAAAAAATATAAAATCCCTAAAACATCCTAGATATACCTCATGCCACCACCCGCCCTCAATACATATTAACTCAAGGTATTTTAAAATAACCCCTTCACCTCTAAGTACTTATAATCATACTTCGTTTTATTTCACTTATTTAAAATTTCTAATATAAGTGTGCATGTTATTTCAGAACATTGAAATGAATCACATTGGCTAATGAAAACCCCTCAAGTATGCTCATTAGCTACACTTGATAAATGTAGGGAGTGAGCATGTCCACTCAAGCACTTAATTAAAACCAAGTACTCTATTGATCAAGTCTATAATTGTAGCTAATTGATCCCTAATGGATTCATTGATCAAAATAAGTTTTTGTACCTCTCACTTGATTTGAAATTGACTATTTGATTTATTAAATCAAGACCCATATGATTGGGGTTTATTGATCTTCAATGTATTCTAATTAGTTACAATTAGGTTTGTAGAGTTCTATTAAGAGATTTTTTTTTATGATTAAATCACTCACTTGATTAAAGTATACATCTAGAGCTATTCAATTCCTAATGCGCGACTATCATTTCAAGGAAGCAAGTTATTTATGATAATTGATCAAAATAGATTCTAATTGATTATAATCAAATTTATGATGCTTGATTAGCCCCTTTTGCACATCCAATTGAACCCATTTCATGGGTTATTCAATAAAAAATACATTTGAGAATAGTGTACTAATGAGATGCAATTAGGTTTGTAAGGCTTAATGAGCCCCAATTGTGTGCTTAATTGAAAAAAAAAAAATTGGCTTAGTTACAAAAATAGTTGGCAATAATCTAACTCCAATGCATAATAATTGATTGTGATTATATTTGTGCAACATTTAATATAGATCCAATTGACCTTTCTATTTAAATTTTAGATTGATTATAACATGTCTAATTGTAAAGATACAAAAATTAACCATGTTTAATATTTAGTTTGATTATAGCATGTCTAATTATAAATATAAAAAATAACTATGTTAAATTTAAATTGCACTTAATGACCTAGGAAATGAAAACAAGGAAAAGTGGAAATAATAGAGTATAGAAGTACTAGAATAAAAAATGGATAGTGGAAATGGAAATAACAAATAAAGAAGAGTGTGACAATAAACTGAAGTAACTCATTGGCTAGGATGATGTCGTTGTCATCTAATTCACACACCATCATCATACTTGCAAGTTGTCATATGTGGTTAATGTAAAACTTTGGTTTCTTATGAAATACATATGGGTTTACACACACAAGGAAATAAACACAACAACAAAAAAGTATCCAATACACTAAAAATATACAAGATAGAAATTAATCATAACTAATAATTATGAACAATATATTGAAAGAAAAAATGGAAAGAGAGGAGGCACCAAAATTTCATGCACTCAAGAGGTTTCAAATACTTGCAAGCTAAAATGGAGAGAAAGGGGGTGACTATTTGGGATCTTTCCTCCAATTCAAGCCCCTGATTTGGTCTTTGGACCTCCATAGGTAGTCGATGAAATGATGATAAATTCTAGAAGGTGTGTTCTCTTAAACCCTATGTGTGTCTAGAATTAAAAACAACAATGATAATAAATTATGAATGTTAAACCCCTAGTCTATGGGGACAACACCCTAGCATGCATGTAATTAAACAAGAGGTGGTGATGGTCACCAAAGAGTCATGCCAATAACAACAATGGAATGGAAGATAAAGAATAAAAATGAGTAGAAATGTTGATGTTTTCCAATGTGAAGAAGAGATAAACACTATATTATTGATGAAAAAAGGAAGAGCTAGAGAAGAAGTGATTGGACATAAGTATATTATCCCAAATAATAATAAACTACACAATAAGCTATTTAAAATATATTACCAGTCAGAGGGAGTATAGATGAGCAATAATTCAAGGTCAATCAAGAGTGAAACAAAATCTACCCACATGAAGCTTCAATAATGGAAATTTAACTAAAATGATAGACAAATTTATGTATGTGTTTCCACACTCAAAAACTACTTTTTTGCAAGAGGCTCATGAGGAAGCTAAAAATTCATGTTCTAACACAATATTTTTAACAAATAGGCATTATAAGAAGTAAGAGGAAGTAGCTAGGTGGGAAGAGAATGGTTCAAAATTTAAAAACTCATGGGATGCTAGAGTGTTATGTTGGTTTCCTAGAAAAAATACTAAAAAATTAGACAAACAACTATACTCAACGAGAAATATTATAATGTGATGTAGAAACTAGAAAATTGGTGAAAGAAAAGGTCAAGGCTAGGCAAGATATGGACACTAAAGTGAACCCAAAGAACAATGTAATAACTGCAAGGTATGTTATTTTTTATATTACACTAATATGAGAAATTAGATCTCATAATGGGTAGTGATTGGCTCCAATTTCATTAATGGGATCACTTAACTTGAATGAATCATATAATTTATTCAATTACTTCAATTTTCAATTAGATGCTTAAGCATGTATAATTGAGACTCAATATGATTTACTTGGTTGCAATTAGGTTAATGGGTATCAATTGTCCCCACATGTATGTCTCACTCAACAAATTACTTTTGATATTTTCAATTGCAAATAAAAGTTAAAATTTGGGTTAATTATACCATAATGCATTTTAATTACTTATAATTAATTTTACATAGCATAAATTAGGCTTAATTTCATACCTATATGATCCATTTAGTTAATTGATTTGATTAGATGTGTAATTAAGGATGGTTTAACCCCCAATGTGCATTAACTAGTTACATTTGGGTTCAAGGTATCTACTAGACCTAATTGAGCTAGCTACTTCATTGGTTCAAGAAGGAGAATAATTAGGTCTAATTTATCTCTAGTGAATGCTAACTAGTTATAATTGGGTTTATAAGGCTTAATTAGGTTTGATACTTGATTAAAACTACTTGAATTGTTCAATAAAGCATGTGATTTCGATCAATTGAGACTTGAAATGTGTTGATTAATTGTAATTTGATATGTGGGTTTCAATTAGCCCTAATTTTGTATTTGATTCAACTAATTTATCCATTGATTTAACTAGGCATACAAATATTTCTAATCTATCCCCAATATGTGTTATTCGACTATAATTGCATTAATAGGCTTTAATCATCTTCAATTGTAGACCTAACTAAACCAAAAGTTTAGTTTTTACAATCAAGTATGTATGTGTGGCTAATGAAGCACTAAATTTACATGATTTGGTTACAATTTATTTATTGGGCTCAATTTCCTCTAATGGCATACTTGATCAAATTACTTGTCAAACTATTATTCACTCAAATAGTTAGGGATAATTAATCCACAATGCACATAATTGGTCTCCAAATATATACAAGTAGTTGAACCAAATATTCTGATAGTTTAATTTGGTGAATAATTAGATCTCAATGATCATTAATATATACTAGTTAGTTATAATTAGGTTTGGGGTGCACAATGGTCTAGCTTGTGAACACTTTAAGTTTATAAACTCATATATGAAATTTGCATTGTTGATCCTAGTTGTATCCTAATTAATTTCAATTAGGTCCATAGGGATTCATTATCAATAATTATTTACCTGATTGAATTAGTTCAATTGATTTAGGGACGAGTGCAAGTTAATTATGTGCCAAATAGGGACCTTGTGTGACAATGAGAATATTGAAAAATAAACATTTAAAGTACAACTTTATATAATTATTTAAAGGGCTTATTATATCATTTTCTTTGAATTCTCCCTCAAATATAAATTATAAATTATAGAATTTTGAATGTCATTTATAATCTACTATTTTTTAATAATTTCAAATTACTCTTGTGAAATTCACATATTTTAAAGAGGCACTACTTACATTTTCAAAAAATATATATAAATTGTAGATGTCATTCTATCATGTACTTTTTAGCAAATATTAATATTTTATCATAAAACCTTATAGACATAAAATATAAGTGGGTGGAGGAACTACAATTTTAAAGTATTTTCATAAATAAATAATTAACTATTCATTTGTAATGCATTTTGAAAACATCATTAATTAAATACAAATATTCAAAAACATTAAGCATCTCCCATATAGTGAAATGTATGCTTAATCTAATGTATTCCAAAAATTCTACTTGGATTGAAAGTGTAACATGCCAATAGTTCACGCTAGAAAATTTCCTAAATTTTCACTTTAAGTAAATTAACTATGCTTCATAACCATTTCCATAAAAAAATTCTTTTCCATATGAGAACAAATGAACATAGATGACATAACAAATTCCAATATTGATTTCATTTCCAAAATAATATTCCCCATATTACAATATTTCCAAAGGTTGTATACAAAATACATACATAGCTCAACTGAGCTTCAAAGCAATAGATATAGATGGTCCAGGAATCTCCTTTCAAATATTGGTCGTTAGCTGAGGAGGAAGAGCATCACTCAAGTGCTTTTCTACCAACCATAGACTCAAATGCGATCCCTCACACATTTACCAAATATGGCAAGATGGCCCTACCCTTCCACGAAGAGATTGGTGGAGGAACCTCATAACGAAAACCACTTTGGGCTTAGTGTTGCGCCCTACATAATTAGAACATGTAGACACTACAATCTTGAATGAGCATGCATAAAAGGAACACAACGAATTGACAATGGAGCCAAAGGAAATCACACTACTTTGGCCAAAGTATTCTCACTCAATATTTTGAGTGAGAGTCATCCTACTCACATACACTACTCAAGCTCGATTTGACTATAGACCATTATAAACTATGCATAGGTAATTTCCTTCAATAGGTATTCATTAACCTCATAAATAACCTATTCCCTTATCCCATTTAACATAATGGTACTTCTACCAATAAAGCATAAACAAAAGCTATGTTTCCCTCTTCAATGGATATTTTATCCCAGGTATAATATATGAGCTTTCTAAGTCTACAAATTAACTTTGCATTAAATAACTTAACAAGCTATTCCCACTTGTTCAATCCTAGTATATAATACTAAATATGACATTTAATCTCTCATTAATATGGAGTAAGTACAAGCACATATTAGAAAATCATAAAAATAAGTCCTTCCTTTCCTACTAGTAAAATAGACTATTTCTATATTTCATGCAACCTATTGCAATTTCTATTTTTAACACACAAGACAATCAATCTTTCACAATAAATACAAAACATGAAGAGATTAGAATATCATGCCTCATATGTACGCTTATTCCAAGTGACCATTGGATCTCAAGCTTAGCCTCCTCTTAGAATCAACTTAGCAACAAACCCTCTCAATCTCTCTCACTAAATTCCTCACAATATCTCTCAGCAAAATAAGAATTCTCTCAAAGGAAAATACAATAGAATGGAGCAGCGTAGTGATACAAAGAAGAATTGTATCCAAATAAGGTGAGAATGCCTCATATTTATACGCAAAAACCAACATCTTCAGCCTACAAACAAGGCTCATGCTATGACACTTCTCAGAAAAAATCCATCGACTCAGCTTACTAAAGAAAAGGTGGCAGATTCCTATCATAATACTCATCAAAACTATACAACAGATTGACCATATGCTTGCCAACAACAATTTGACTATTTCATAAAGCACATGCTTCATTCAGTGAATCAACTTCTAGGCTCATGAGACTTCTAAGGGAAACACATAATTCATAATATGGCACCAAGTATTCCACACATTTCCTATTCTGAAGCCCACAGTTTAAACAGAGGAATCAGTCAATCATTATTTGGTTGCACATTACTCAGTCGATTAGGTCAAGACATGGCAATCAATACCTTACAATGGTTCGAACTCCTTCTATAAAGTGTTGTTAATGCTTTGACTTAGTACGTTGCATAATAAAATGAGTTGCATTTAATTCTGGTATTTACTAAACTTTACACAACAGTCTTAATGTTGGCGTATTTCTATCGCTCATTATCCATAATGATAGTTGCGGTTTAATATTTACTAATGCACTATTACATGAAGCACTACATTCTCATTTAATTGACCATAGCATATATTTAATGAATCAACCTTTAATACTTATATAATATACATACATACATACATATATATACACACATGCACATATATATATATATATCAACAAATAACATTTAACACTATATATATATTTTTTCATATAAATCTTTGACAAATAAGTTTTTCTAAATATACACTTTATAAGATCAAGTTAACATTTCATATACATTATCGTTTGCATATATATATATGTATATATATATATATGTATATATATATATGTATATATGTATATATATGTATATATATATATGTATATATATATATATATATGTATATATATATATATGTATATATGTATATATATATATATATATGTATACGTATGTATACATATATTGACATACTTGTATGGAAATTCACATTTATCAACACATACGCATATATCGACATGTGTATACATATGTATATATCTTATATATACATTCGATTACACAATCAACCACATAAACAATTGCTATCTTATCGATAGGTGATGCATATATATATATATATATATATATATGCATACATGTCTCATTGTCCTCTCGATATCACTATGCCCATAAGCAACCTGGCCCATAAGCAACCTGTCCATAAGTGTGCATAGGTATTTCTACCTATGTACTCTCATGTGTGTGTTCCCTTATGTGTATGGGTTATCGTCGACATACATATCTATACATTCTATGTATATATATCTTATCAATCAATTATAGTAATATGAAGAACTCATATGCACCAAACATATAAACACCATCCAAGAATATTATTAACAAAAATCAAGATCCTTCCTAGTGCAAACACATCATACTAAAGGATGACTTACCAATTCCCAAAACTATGACTTAACTCAACCATTCTATTAGTTTGTGTGTGTGTAAGCTCAGTTAGGGTTCGTTATAGGTTACCCGACCAAGTTCCTCTCCCGAGTGATACTTCCCCTCGCTTCTAGAGGATTGACTATGAACTTGTATCCAACTTAACACATTTCCATGGTAGTCAGTCGTTCATCAAAACAAGAATTTACATTTTACTTTTCATAGTTAGAATATCAAATTCAATAACCATTCATTCCATATATGCATTCCATCATATAACATCAAATGAAATAAACATTCATTCATAATTCTTTGATAAACAAAGTGCAATCATATAGATTTCCTATCAGAATTCCAAATACATTCACATTTGCAATAATTTACCCTAACATAGTAATAGTAAATAGGTAAACACACAATGGGGTGTGACATACTCCCCCCCTTGTGAATTATCATCCCCGATGATTTTATGTAGCAAACATAAACTAAACAAAGCAAACAAAACATTGTTTTTCAAGAACTTTCAAAAGCACATAAGACATGTGGAAATTTTTTCTCTATCTTAGCATAGTCTTCCCAAGTGGCAAAATATTTTGCATACTGGTCCCACTGGACTTTGCACTGCAAAACTTCCTTGTTACGCAAGCGAAGCTTACACATTTTGAGCACCTTGATAGACTCGATTGTTAGCACTCTGGAGTCTTGTACCTATAAAGCATTCCAATCAATTACATGATTATCTCTTGGTATATACTTCTTTAGGTGAGAAATGTGAAAGATGTTATGCATCCAGAAAGAACTGGTGGCAAAGCAATTTGATAAGCTACAGGATTCACTTCCTCAAGAATCTCAAAAGGTCCTACATAGTGCAGAGCTAGTTTGGATGACTTTCCAAACTTGATGGAACTCTTATGAGGTTTTACCCTTAACAAAACCTTATCACCTATTGCAAAACCCCTAGGTACTCGGTTTACATTTGTATAGCTTTTATTTCTATCATTGGCTTCAACTAGCCTTTGCTTAACAATCCTAACTTGTTCCTCCATTTTAGCCAACATATCTAGCCCAAGACTCACCCTATCCTCAAGTTTATCCCAACTTATAGGGGTTTGACACTTTCGACCATATAATGCTTTGAAAGGAGCCATCTTTATTGTAGAATGGTAGGAATTATTATAAGAAAATTCCACTAAAGGAAAGTAATCTTACCACTTGTATTGTTGATCCATGCAATACATTCTAAGTAGGTCTTTGAGTACTTGATTCACCCTTTCTGTTTGTCCATTCGTTTCTGGATGATAAGCTAAACTTATATTTAGTTTAGTCCCAACTGCGGAAAATAAGGTTTGTCAAAACCTTGAGGTCACACATGCATCCCTATCTGAGATAATCTTCTCAAGAATTCCATGCAGTCTAAAAACCTCTTGAATAAATTTTCAAGCTATGAAAAGAGCTCCATTAGTTAGATTCTTAGGTATGAAATGTGCTACCTTAGTAAGCTTGTCCACTACCACTAGAATGAGATTATGCTTATTCCTTGACATAGGTAATCCTTGCACAAAGTCCATACTGATGAATTGCCACTTACTCTCTAGAATATCATGTTTATATAGTAAGCCTATACGATGATTTGAAGTTCAACTTTCACCCTTTGACATTCATGGCACCTAGCCACAAATCTAGCTGCATCCCCTTTCATCCCTTCCCAAAAATATAATGACTTCACATTGGCCAACTTTTTTGTCACACCAAGATGTCCAAAGTATGGTGCTTTATGAACTTCTTTCCATACCATATTTCTTAACTCTTCAGAGTTAGGCACATACATTCTTCCCTTATACCTAAGCAATCCATTGGGTTCAAAGTGAAATCATTCATACCTTGCATCTTGTAAATTACTTGTGAGTGCTTGCTTAACTTGCATGTAATAGTCATCCTCCTTGCATTTGCAAAATACTTGGCCTTTAAAGTCAGTTTGGATTGTCACTTTTGAAGCAATATGACTTCTACGACTTAAGGCATCAACAACCCAATTTTCTTTTCCCTTGATGTAGTTGATATTGAAGTCATAATCATATATCAACTCCAACCATCTTCTCTATTGTGCATTCAAATTAGGTTGAGTGAATAGATATTTCAAACCGTGATGATCAGTTTTCATCTCAAAGGGCTTTCCCAACAAGTAATGCCTCCACATCTGCAATGCATGAACCATCATTGCTAACTCTAAATCATGTGATGCATAATTTTGTTCATAAGGTTTCAGCTTCCTTGATTTGTAAGAAACTACTTTCCCTTCTTGCATTAATACTCCCTCTAAGCCTTCTCTCGATGCAACTGTGATAACAGTAAAGTCACCATCAAGATTTAGTACTTTCAAAATTGGAGCAGTAGTTAACTTCTCTTTGAGTAGATCAAATGATGCTTAGCATCTTTTTGTCCACTCAAAATTCTTCCCTTTCTTTTGCAAATAAGTAATTGGAAAGGCTATTCTAGAGAAGTTTGCAACAAACTTCCTATAATATCTTGCCAAACCCATAAAACTTCTTACCTCAGAGACATTTGTGGGCATTGGCCATTATAATACTGCCTTGATCTTGGCTGGATCAACTAAAATACCATCTACTGAGATCACATGTCCAAGATACTCCACTTTCTTCTAAAAGAAGGTACACTTAGAGAGTTTCCCATCCAACTTATGTACACTTAGTCATTGTAGAACTATCTCTAAATGCTTGCAATGATCCTCCTCATTCTTTAATTCTTAACTAGTGGTATCCAGATCGTAGATCAATCTTAGAAAACACAATAGCTCCTTGCATTCGATCATAAAGGTCATCAGTGCATGGCAATGGATACTTGTTCTTTATTGTAGCTTTATTAAGCATTCAATAATATATGCACAACCGTAAAGTACCATACTTCTTTTTCACAAAGATTACTGGCACTCCCCAGGGTGATACACTGGGTCTTACAATCCCTTAGATAATAGTTCATCTAGTTGTGCCTTAAGCTCCATTAACTCAGTTGTTTTCATTCTATAAGGCACTTTGGAAACAAGTTCAAATCCTAGAACTATATCAATAGAGAAATCAAATATCCTTTTCAGTGGTAGTCTGGGTAGTTCTTCTGGAAACACTTTAAAAAAAATTTGTAAGATATGATATCTTTCCATATCCATCTCTCCAGTTTCCATCATTTCACCTTCTTCCATCTCTTGGTAACATTGTGGTCCATAGTTTTCAAGACCATCTTGAGAGTTAAATTCCTTATATTCTTCAAGTTTTTCCATATTTACTACAAAAGCTTGCATCCTTTCTTCTTAGCCTTAAGCAATTGCATGGCAAAGATTTGACGCAACTTGACTTCCCTAGGTATCCCTTGCAACATCACTTGGTTACCTAAATCATCCGAACATCCTACTATTTTGGCATAACAATCTACCTTGGCTCTATGCTTCGAAAGCCAATTCATTCCTAGAATAACATTGTTGGAAAACGTGCCTCAATCTTACTGGCATGAAACTCCTATAAGGGAAAAATTGGTGAGACCCTCTGAATGTCTTACCGACTAGCAGTAGTGTTCTAATCTTTTCAAAACTATTGCCTAGACTCACTCTATCGCTAAGACATCACAGCGATATCCACAATAGAACCATCGGCTAGACCATCGCTATCAATGAGAGGTCATACCGATGTTCATCGTGCAAAGTTGTCGGCAAGACAAGCCATATCGCTAAGACTTCATATCGATGATCAACACATGTAGCTCTATCGGCAAGACCATCGCTATCGACAAGACATCATACCGAGCATAGAATAGTTGGAGATACCACCGCTATCGCCAAGAGGTCATACCGAAGTAATATACCCATTAGTGAGACCACAACCATCGGCAGGAGATCATACCGAGCGCAAATCTTTCAGCCAAGAGTCTTCCCGATGTCATACTTGTGAATAACCGTCGATGAGACATACACTGTCACCAAGAGTTCATTCTAAATGTTCAAGCCTCTCCCCGATAACTTTTGTTGCCACAAGTCTCCCCGATAATCATTAGGAACCAACCCTTCGGCAAGAAATCTGCTCAGCTGGAATGAGTTGGAAACTTTCACAGCGATCGACATGTCTTGCCGATGACTCCCGTCAGCAAGACAGAAGCGAAGTCTCGACGACCTGAGCATTTTAAAAGATTAGAACACTACTGCTAGTCGGTAAGACATTCAGAGGGTCTCACCAAATTTTCCCTTACAGGAGTTTCATGCCAGTAAGATTGAGGTACGTTTTCCAACAATCTCCCACTTGACGAAGATCTTACTGACACCTCTAGAGCACAACAAAACTACTAAAATTCATGGGCACTGAGGCCCATCAAACTGACACACCACCTAAACTTGTATGTGCTCACTGGCTTTGTCAATGCATCTCCAACATTCTCCAGAGTATCCACTTTTTCTAAAGAGACCTTTCCATCCTCCACCATATCTCGTACAAAATGATACTGCACATCTATATGTTTCGTCCTGGCATGGAAAGTAGGATTTTTGCCAAACAAATAACTCATTTGTCGCGATGAAATTATTATTTTCCTACATCAAACCAATGTTGTTAGAACACCAAAGCGTTTTAACCGTTGCTTCTTCACCGGTGTGTTGCTGCCATGTGTTTTCTCTGTAGTGGATAAAAGCTGACTTCTGACCTGTTTATACTCATCAACTAAGCGCACCACCATTCAACATGAAAGTATATCGGTGGATCTTCTAACGTCAATGTCCCCACCTTGATCAGAATCCACATATCCTCGAATGCTAAGAGTCCTTTGTCATTCAACCAAGTTCCCATGGTAACAAAACGCATATTCTGAAGTGCCCTTTAGATATCTAAACACCCTTTTCACAACATCCCAATGTGTCCTTCGGGGATTTTCCATATGGCATTCAGAACTCCCCTTTGCTTGGGAAATGTGCGGCCAAAGCGCAAACCATTGCGTACATTAAAGCGCCATTTAGCATAAGGGCACTCTGAATTGTCTCTATCTGGGTGGGAGATTTTGGACATTCTTCAACATATAGCTTCGTTCCCTGCAAGACTGGAACAACTAGATGCTTGCAATCATTCATACATAATCTCTCCAGAACAATATTAATATACTTACTCTGACTGAGCCAAAGTTTTCTACTTTTCCTATCCCTGGTTATTTCCATTCCTAGAATATACCTGGCTGCACCAAGATCTTTCATTTCAAACTTTGCAGACAACTGAGACTTAAGATCATAAATCATTAACTTACTATTGCCTATGAACAACATATCATCAACATAGAGAGCAATAATAAGAACACGATCATTTTTAGCTTTGTAGTACACACAATGATCAGATTTTGATCTTACAAATCCCAATGACAAAACAAAAGTGTCAAATTTACGGTACCACATCCTAGAATTTGTTTTTAATGAAATCCATACAAAGATTTTTTTCAACTTGCAAACCAGACTTTCTTTACCTTTTTGCACAAAGTGCTCAGGTTGGGACATATAAATCTCTTCTTCAAGATCACCATGAAGAAATGTTGTCTTCACATCCATCTGTTCAACCTCTAACTCATACGCTACTGCAAGTGACAAAAGAAATATGATAGATGTCAGCTTAGCTACAGGAGAAAAGATTTCTCCATAATCAATTCCCTCTACCTGGGAATAACCCTTCGCAACCAACCTCGCCTT
Organism: Sequoia sempervirens; assembly: GCA_007258455.2. Classification (NCBI taxonomy): domain Eukaryota; kingdom Viridiplantae; phylum Streptophyta; class Pinopsida; order Cupressales; family Cupressaceae; genus Sequoia; species Sequoia sempervirens. The sequence goes on along the minus strand of VDFB02147661.1, from coordinate 1,280 downwards.
ATACTTTTCCACACTGCCATCCAGACCTATTTTCTTTTTAAATACCCATTTGTAGCCAACAACTTTTCTGCCTTCAGGCAACGACACCAAACTCCAAGTATCATTATTTTCTAATGATGCCATTTCTTCATTCATGGCTTCCAACCAAGAGTTTGAATCGGACATTCTAAATGCCTCTTTCACAGTCCTAGGCTCACTAGTTCTAGAAATTAAAACATAGGCACAAGTAGAATCTATCAAAGAAAACCCATACCTATCAGGTTGCTTTCTTTCACGTGTTGACCTCCTCACTTGCTGAGGCTGAGGTTGTTGTTCTTGTTTAGAACTCTCAGAACTACTTGAGCTCTCCTCAATTTCAGGTACATTTTGAAATTTCAATTCCTCTTTATCCAGTGTCAGAGGAATTTCAACTACATCCTTTTTGCTTTCTGATTGTCTCTGATTGCAGATCCAAGGTAGAAGGCTTCAGCTCACGAAAGATAACACTTCTGTTGTATAAAACCTTCTTTGTATCAGGATTCCAAAGCTTGTATCCTTTTATGCCAGCACTATAACCAATAAAAATACATTTGACAACCTTGTTTTCCAATTTAGATCTTTTCTCATTCGACACATGTGCATATGCCTCAAAGCCAAAGACTAGAATGTGTCTCAGAGAGGGCTTCTTTCCAGACCATGCTTCCAAAGGTTTTTTCTCAACAAGAGTAGAATTAGGAGAACGGTTTATCAAGTAACATGTTGTTGCAACTGCCTCAACCCATAACTTCTCCTCCAAGCCAGCACTGCTTAGCATACTTCGTGCTCTTTCCATCACTGTCCTGTTGAACCTTTCTGCAACTCCATTTTGCTGCGGAGTGTAAGGTGTAGTTTTATGTCTTTTAATCCCATGATCTTTACAATACCTCTCGAACTCATCAGAACAAAACTCACCGCCATTGTCAGTCCTTAAACATTTTATTTTCCTTCCAGTCTGATTTTCTACAAGGTTTTTAAATTCCTTAAAATGACTGAACACTTCTGATTTACTTTTTAAGAAATAAACAAATGCCCTTCTTGAATAATCATCAATGAACGATACATAATATCTTGACTTAGACAGAGAAGGAACATTTACTAGACCAAAAACATCAGAATATATGTAATCAAGTAAACCAGAAGATTTGTGAGGACTAGAGTAAAATGAAACACAGTGTTGTTTACCATATATACAATGTTCACAAAACTCGAATTCGAGGTTACAATCATCAAGCCCCTCAACCAGGTTTTTATTTTTCAAGGTT
>VDFB02147660.1:0-14757 GCA_007258455.2 Sequoia sempervirens | reverse complement strand
TAGACCATGTTAGGGATTTCCGAAACATGAGTCTTGAATTTGCCTATGATGATACTTACTTGATGCGATTATTTCCACGAAGTCTAGGTGTACAATCCATGGAGTGGCTTTCAAAAATCACTCCACCTATTAAAACTTTTGAGGAGTTGATAAATCAATTTATCTCACAATACTCCTACAATATTCAACATCAAATAACAATGCTTGATCTTTGTAAAGTGAAACAAAAAGTAGGAGAACCCTTTACTATATTTTTACAAAGATGGAGAAGGTTATTTGCATGATATTCTCGTCCTATTCCTGAAAAGGAAAAGATGGATATTTTTATCAATAGCCTTGATCCAGAATTAAGCTATAGGCTTAACCTTCATTGTCCTCATAACTTTGAAAAACTGATTGAAAACGCAATCACCATTGAAGGGGCCTTGGTTAAAAGGGGAGTGATAAAACTTGATAATCCAAGTACATCAAATCAAAACAACGATAAAACAAGGTTTTGGAATAGAAACAAAAATGTTGTTAATGATGGTATAGTGGATGCCAATAATTTATGAACAAGGCCATCCGTTTTCAATCTATCAAGTGTTCCAAGAAACAATTCACAAGGAAATACAATACAACAAGGAAACAACAATCAACAAGGACAAATTTCCAAGCAAGAGAACATAACCAATCAAAATACCAATCAAAATCATGGTAATTTCAATAATAATCTTGGCAATGCCCAAATATCAAATCCATCTAGACCTTCATTCTTTTCAAATCGACAGACTTTTACTGCTTTGGGTCAATCTCTTGAATCTGCTCTCAAGGAACTTCTTGATAATAAGGTTATCACTTTACCACCACAAAGAGATTATGAGCCACGAGTTAAACCACCATCATGGAATGACTCGTACTATTGCAATTATCATCGATGTAAAGGTCATAGAACAAACAATTGTCAAGCTTTGAAAAATCTAGTACAAGATTTAATTGACAATGGTACTATTACAATTGAGGGACATCATACCAATGATGATCATCAAGCATTCAAAGATCCTTTGCCAAATTACCAAAAGGGGGAAACATCGGATACCAAAGCCAAAAGCATACATAATGTTGAAGACAATATAATCTGCCATATTTACACAGATGATAATCGGATTAATGTTATCAAAATTAAAGAAAAACAAGAATATCAACAGGTTAATGTAACAACAAGAGGTCAAGCAAAGGTTGTTTTAAAAGGAAGTTCATCTAAAACAACTATTTCTTCTCCAACTCAATATAATCTGGTTGATCAATTGAGAAAAACATCAGCTCAAATTTCTATTCTTGAACTTCTTAAAATATCCCCTATACACAAAAATATTTTAGAAGAAGTGCTTGTGAACACAACTGTTGATACTGATCTAGATGCAAACAGATTTCAAGCCATGGTGGGACATTTGTCTTCCCCCACTTGTCTTTCATTTTCCGATAAAGATGATGCTTCTATGACACATCCACATAATTCCTCGCTCTATCTTGAAGTCATGATCCATAAACATCGAATTAGACGTGTCTTAATAGATCGAGGAGCCGGTTTGAATATTTGTACCTTAAAATTGATAAATGCCTTAGGAATTTCAGAAAATGAAATTGATTCACGAAGGAAGATAACCATTAAGGCATATGATGATGAAGAAAGGGCTTCTAAGGGATTAATATTGCTACCTATCAGAGTGGGACCTGTTGTGAAGAATACTTTTTGTCAGGTTCTAGATCGAGATTTGTCTTATAACATACTTTTGGGTCGTCCGTGGATTCATGATATGCAGGCCGTACCATCAACATATCATCAATGTATCAAGTTTCCATATGATGGACAAGAAATAACCATACAAGCTGATTACAATAGTACCCAAACTTGTTCCAATCTTAGGGTGAGTCAAGATGTCTTTGTGCCACATAATAGAGAAGCTCTTGTTGTTTCTTCTTCTAATTTACAAGTTCAATTGCAAGAATTGACAAACAATCTTGATACTAAACTGAAGTTTAAAGACAAAGGGGTAGGTGAATATTCACTATCTCTTTCTACTTTACCTCCTTCTCCAAGATCACATGGATTACCAACTTTATCACATCAAAAGACTGCAACTGCTTCTACATCTCAAACTTCCGTGCCAATCACAAAGTTTGATGGAAAATTCATTAGAGCTAATACCACTGAAGAAGAAGCTGAAGATAGGGACATTCTAAATTGGCTATACAAAGATGAAGATGAATCTCTCTTACACATTAAGTTACCTAAAGAAAAATATGGTAAAGGGTACGCTATCATGCAAAAGATGGGTTATGAAGGAAATGGTCCTATAGGGAAACGAAGAGAAGGAATTGTGGAACAAATTCAGCCTATTTCAAAGCATTCAAGTGATAAAACAGGACTTGGCTATGGTAAAGATAAAGAAGAACTTACTTCACAGCAGACATCATTAGTTCATAAAGGAGAATCCGTGTCAGATAAATCTCATGAATCAGTTTTCCAATTGCAAAATAGTTCAGATACTGATTCTAATGAATATGAATGGGACACCATTTATAATGATGAATTCTGGAAGGATAAACAAGTTGATACTATACATAAATATGCACCTGTTCTTATACAAGGAGAAGGTTCAAGGCCTCCACTCAATTATATTTTACTAAGCGATCATGACTCAAGTGAGGAAGAATCAGATTCTAACGAGATTGATAATCAATAGGAGAATACCATCACAGACCTTGTTTACCATGAGGATGACAACCACATCATGACTTTGACAATTCAAGACCTTACCCAACCTAATGATCCTATGCCTTTAGTTTATCCAGAACTTATAGATTGGGATATTGACACACCTATCCATATTCCTACATTCAGTAATGATGAAGATGTTATAACTTTCCTTTGTTCCTCAAATGAAGAAAACAATTGTTTCATTCAAGAATCTTATACTCATGATTTTGACAAGGAGAGTGTCAAGTCTCTTAGCTACAAAATAAATGAAATAAAAGATGGATCTATTGATGAAAACCGAAAAAAGGCAGTGATAGATCAAAACAAGAGAAAAATAAAGAGCGAATCTGACAGTGAAAACCTTTCTGAGGCACTAAAGGATGAGAAACTTGACACTCTTCCCAAGTATTATCATGAAAGATCTTCTATTTTGATTGAACCAATAGAATCAATCAACATAAGTACACCAGAGCAGCCAAAAGTTTTGCAAATTGCAGCATCATTAACAGTTGAAGAAGTCCAGAAACTCATGCAATTCTTGAAGGATAATCAAATTAACTTTGCTTGGTCATATGCTGATATGCCAGGGTTAGATCCTAATCTGATAATGCATCATTTATCTATCAAACTTGGGATAAAACCTGTAAAGCAAAAGCTCGGAAAGATGCATCCACATGTTGCATTATTGGTCAAGGAAGAATTAAAGAAGCTTTTAGATGTTGGATTCATTCGAACTATCGATTATGCAGAATGGATTTCAAACATTGTACCTGTTTCAAAGCCAGATGGAAGGATCAGAGTTTGTACGGATTTCAGGGATTTAAATAAAGCATGCCCTAAAGATGATTTTCCTTTACCCAACATAGATTTGATTGTTGACTTAACTGCTGGACATGCAATGTATTCATTAATGGATGGATTCTCAGGATACAACCAGATAAAAATTGCACCAGAAGATCAAGATAAAACAGCATTCACATGTCCTTGGGGTACTTATTGCTGGAATGTAATGCCATTCGGGTTAAAGAATGCTAGAGCTACTTATCAAAGAGCAATGACAACTATTTTTCATGATATGATGCATACATTCATGGAAGATTATGTTGACGATTTACTTGCTAAATCTCATACACGAGATGAACACCTAGAAATATTGTCAAAAATCTTTGTCAGAATGGAAAAATTCAATGTTCGACTGAATCCAAAGAAATGTGTCTTCGGTGTTACATCTGGAAAACTCCTAGGGTACATTGTTTCAGAAAAAGGTATAGAAATTGATCCAGAAAAGGTACAAGCTATAATGGACATGCCTCCACCATGAAATATCAGTCAATTAAGATCCTTGCAAGGAAGATTACAGTCCATCAGAAGGTTTATAGCTCAACTAGCAGACAAAAGCTTGCCATTCACACATCTATTACATAAAAATGTTCCATTTAAATGGGATGACAAATGTGAAGCAGCATTCAATCAGATCAAGCAATATCTTACACATCCACCAGTTCTAATTCCGCCTATTCCAGGAGAGCCGCTTATACTCTATATTTCAGCAATAGAAGTATCTTTGGGTGCATTGCTAGCACAAGAAGATTCTACAGGTAAAGAAAGGGCTATATATTATATCAGCAGAACTTTAACAAGACATGAGTTAAACTACAGTTTCATTGAAAAAGCTTGTCTTGCAGTAGTGTTTGCTTCTCAAAAGTGGCGACATTATATGTTGACTCATACAGTTAAGCTGATAACAAAGATAGATCCATTGAAATATCTATTAAGCAAAGCCATTTTAATAGGAAGACTTGCAAAATGGGTAATGATCTTAAGTGAGTTTGATATTCACTATGTAGATCGAAAAGTGATTAAAGGACAGGTCATTGCAGATCAGTTAGCTGAAGCTCCTTTACAAGAAGACAATCCAATGCATATTGAGTTTCCTGATGCAGATGTCTTTACAACAACAATTCAGAGACCATGGGCATTATACTTTGATGGATCTTATACACAATATGGCTCGGGGGCAGGGATTCTTTTTGTTACACCTGAAGGACATACCATCTCACGATCATAGCGGTTGATGTTTCCTTGCACAAATAACATAGTAGAATATGAGGCATTACTCATAGGATTAAAGATAGCTTTGGAATGGCAGATTACAGAGCTGGAAGTTTATGGTGATTCACAACTTATCATTAATCAAATCAATGATGATTATCAAACCAAAGATGATAAGTTGCTACCATACAAACACATGGTGGATGATTATAAGAAATATTTTGTGTCAATTAAGTTTTCACAAATATCAAGAATTGACAATAAAGCTGTAGATGCAATGGCTACCATTGCTTCTTTATTACAAATATCAGAAGATCAAACCAAGTATGAATTCTTGGTGGAACAATTGTTTTCTGCTGCATATGATAATCCTGAAACCCAAGTTATATGTCATTTAACCGGTTCAGATTCACCTTTATATGGCAAAACTTATACCTATTTGAAAGATAACATCTTGCCTTTAGATTTATCCCAAAACCAAAAACGGAATTTCATACGCCAATCATCCCGTTATACCTTAATTGCCAATATCCTTTATAGACGTGGTCTTGATGGTACACTCCTTAGATGTCTTGAACGTGGCGAATCTGAAAAAGCCTTACAAGAGGTTCACGGTGGTATTTGTGGAACTCACTCAAGTGGTTTGACCTTAGCGAAAAAACTTGTCAGAATGGGATACTATTGGCCTACCATGGAGCAAGATTCTTTTACTTTTGTTAAGAAGTGTTCTAAATGCCAGATCCATGGGAATCTTATTCATGCACCTGCACAAGAATTGCAGCCTTTTATTTTAACATGGCCCTTTTCTCAGTGGGGATTAGATCTTGTTGGAAAAATACATCCTTCATCGTCAAATGGTCATAAGTTTATCATCACAGCTACTGAGTATTTTACAAAATGGATTGAAGCTGTTCCTCTAACAACAGTGACTAGTAAACATATATCTTCATTTATCCTGAATTACATTATTTGTAGATATGGAATTCCTAATTCTATTGTTACTGATAATGGAAGACCTTTTAAGAATCAGGATGTTGATGAACTTTGTGAAAGATTTCATATCCAACACAAGTACTCTACACCTTATTATCCACAGGGTAATGGTCAAGCAGAAGCTTCTAACAAAACCATTTTGAAGATATTGAAGAAGACAGTAAATGATGCTGGACGTGATTGGCATGTTCAACTCAACCAAGCTTTGTGGGCATATAGAACTAGTATTCGCACACCAACAGGAGCTACACCATATGCTTTAGTCTATGGAGCAGAAACAATCTTACCATTGGAAGTTGAAATACCTTCGCTTAGGGTTTCACTTAAGGGATTGATAAGTGATGAAGACTACCGAGTTTCTCGCCTTCAAGAACTCGAACTGTTAGATGAAAGACGCCAACATGCAGCTGATCACTTGAAAGGTTATCAACAAGTCATATCTCGTAGTTATAACCACAGAGTTAAACCATGGGCATTTCAAGTGGGTGACTTAGTTTTGAAGGAAAATCCACGTAATCAGCAAGATAGAGAAAAGAAAGGCAAATTTGAACCTAATTGGCTTGGTCCATTTGTTATTATAGCAGCATATGGTTCTGGAGCATATCAATTATCCACATCAGAGGGGGACCTGTTTGAAGATCCAACCAATAGTATTCACCTTAAGAAGTTTTATGTCTAAAAAGTCCTGAAAAAATCAAAAAAATCATAAAAAGTCCTGAAAAAATCAAAAAAATCATAAAAAGTCCTGAAAAAATAAAAAAAAATCATAAAAAGTCCTGAAAAAATCAAAAAAATCAGAAAAATCTTGAAAAAGTGCAATAAAAACAAGTGGTGAAAACTTGGCAAACAAGCGCTACTTGTGATCGAAATGGGCTCCTCCATTTATTAGTTTATGTCTTATTTTCACTTTAGGCATCATTCATCCACGTCTATCATCTGTAAATATCTTTCATTATCCATACCATGTAGTGGGAATCTTTAGGTTTCATCATGGCTTGATGAAATTTGTACATATCTTTTATCTTTAGGTTGTGTTTACATTGGGGGCAAAACGCAGAAACATACAAGAGAGGGGCAACGAGCTTTCAAAATATCACAAGCAGACAAATAACAGCTTGACAAAACAAAACGAACATTGTCAAATCAACTCAATCACAAACATGTTTATGCCAATAACATGATCCAAACAACTATCGAAGTGAGAATATCAATGATGATAACCAAATTGGATGATCTTAATCTAAATAAATGTTTGAAATGCCTTAAACAGGATTTGAATGGTTGTTTGATTTTCTATCATATCTCTGGAGTAATTCGATGATGTACTGAACTAGAAAAACAAGGAAGGAGTATGATTTTTCTTTGTCTTCTGTTTGTGAGGAAACTCATTAGTACTATGCAAATTGGTCGCGAGACATGCTCTACTATGGATCATGGATGACATTTCGAAATTTGCACGGGAAAATGGTTAACTCTTGTCTGTTTATGCAAGCAATACTCAGGTCATCTTGGTTCAATTATACCTAGATGCTTGTATTAACTTGCTATATTAAAAATCATGAAAGCAATACTCAGGTCATCACTGGTGCTAACATACCCTTTGATGCTTGTATTAACTTTCAACATTTCAAAGCTCTATGATGATACAAAAAGCATACATAAGCTCTCCAAATGGCAATATTGTATGAATGTCCTGCATGGTTAGTATAGGTTGCATTCATGTTAGAATTTGCATCTTGCATTCATAGATTCCTAAAAGCTGGCAAAAAAATCAAAGATTTATATCTCCTCAAATATGACTGAGTATATTTTGACGTTCACAAAACATCATACATTCATTCATTTATCATAAACATCATACATTCATTCATTTATCATAAACATCATACATTCATTCATTTATCATAAACATCATTTCATAAATTATTGCATTAGAAAATCATCTATCATAAACATCATACATTCATTCATTTATCATAAACATCATTTCATAAATTATTACATTCATTCATCTATCATAAACATCATACATTCATTCATCTCATAAAATCATGTATATAAATATCATAAATCATGAAGCCATCATATAGTACACATCATATATATATCATGTAAAATCATCTCTGCATTTCATATATCTCAAAATGAATGTCAAAATGTACAAGGATGTCAAAATACAAATGATATAATATCATCAAAAATGTGATCATCTCACGGTGTATACAAAATGTCTCAACAGAATGTCATAAAAGAGATCATATATAATGCACTAGGCAGAGCTATCCTGTGATGGAGCTGGCCTAGGACCTGTACCACCTGCCCCTGATGGACCTGTATCACCTGCCCCTGATGGACCTGCTCCGCCTAACCCCGGTGGCCCTCTAGGAGGTAATGGCTGTGTCACACCCCTGCTGGTAGTACGAGAGCGACCATGAGTAGATCGTGATCGAAAGGTAGCCTTCTGCCACCGATCAGATCATGATATCTGTGTGATAAAAACTCGGGCCTTCCTCGGTGCAGCTCCTCAGAATCCCTCTCTCTCACTCATATCACCGCAAAGTGCTACCCGCCACTGGTAGGGTTATCTCGCTAAGGCAATGGCCTCGCCACCTACTGCCTAGCCGCATCTCTGGGCAGTGGATCGGCCACCCGACTGCGAATCGGAAATCAAGGCCTGTGGCCTGATAGCCGAGCCTCGCAAGCTCTCAGACCGCTCGCAGCTATAGGATATCTCACTCAAGCACTGCCTGGATCCACTGGTTTAAGATGGGTCGGGTGATGCCTCATCTCAGGGTCCACCTCTCGCCTCATCAGCCTCCTCCTCGCCACTTCGCCACCTTCCCGCCCGCTCTCCCACCTACTTCATCACCACCATCATCTCCATCTCAGCTACACATTCCACTACCTCCTCCTCCCTCACTGCCCCCAATCGCCAATACCTCGACTGAAGTCTCGTCACGCCTCGCTCTATCGACAGGGAGAGCAATGTTCTTTACCGCATCAAACATACGTGGAGGAGGATGCTGTAGAACATACTGCACATACTCTGGTGTCGCCCCTGCATCCAGAACATCCACCTGGTAGTCCCACATCTATGCACCTAAATTGATAAACTCTGCAACAGCTGCATCATAAGAGATCCGTGGGCCCCACACTGCAAGCTCTGCCTGTCGCCGTGCATAAATAGCTGAACCAACAGGCATACCCTGAGTCCGACCAAACTGTCGCAATACACGTCCAGCAAGAAATCTCTCCAAGATCCATGTGGTCCGTCTAATCAAAAATCTGGAAGTGCATACAAAAGGCATCTCCCTCGCATCCTCTGGCCATGGCTCACAATCCAAATATGGCCTCCAGCATACTGTATCCAAACTATCTAACAGCCGCTGCCAATACACTAGTTTGCCTAGTCTAGGCTGAGCAATAATATGTGAATATCTCCATCTGTATGCTCGACCAGCTGGTCGCTCTCCTCGAGTCAATGGACGTAATACTGCAAAATGCTCCCATGCCCATATCTGTAATAATGAGCATCCGACAGCAAAACTCCGGCCTCTACCATATACAATGTGATGTAGCTCGTCATATAAGTGGGCTAGCATACAGGTACCCCATGCATATCGTGTGCCCTGCATCACCATGCTCTCTAAGACACGACCCCATCCGATCGCGAACCCCTTCGACCTATGGTCGGGGCACAACACACCTCCAATGAATCCTGCAAGTACAGCTGGTAGTGGTGGATAGGCATCTGTAATCTCACCCCATGGGATGAAGTACCCAGCAATCTGATCATCTCTGAATATCCATCTCAAAGCAAGAGTACCTCCAGCCTCTCGTCTGTCAAAAACAACAATCTCTCCCATCACTGGGATCCGTAGGATGCGATATACGTCCTCGGGAGTCACTGTAATCTCGCCGGTCGGTAAATGAAAGGTGTTGGTGTCGCTATGCCACCTCTTTGCAAGTGCTGTCAATAGAGCCCTATTGAGGCGAACCTCGGGCATATCAAGTAATGAAGTCAAACCACAAGCATCGATCACATCTCTATCAGACTGTAATAAATGTGGAATCAATGACCATGTGCTCGGGAAAGTCTCTCGTACCTGCAAGACACCTAGTCTCTCCTGTTCACATACATCATCAAAACAACATCAATATCAAATCATCTTAACGTATCAATGAATCAATCAAATTATTTGTTTTTCATCATCATGGAACGCAAATAATCAACATCAAGTTTCTTTCTAACAACTTTAGGAGAAAACTTATCTATCCTATTTGTTTTTAACAACTTTAAAAGCAAATTTATCAGCTACTATTTGTTCTCCAACAATTTGGGAAACAAATTTATCATGTGGAACAAAAAGCGCTATAGAACTAATTGTGGGCGCTACAAAATTCCTTATCAGCGCTAAAGAAAATTTTGCGCTACAGAATTAATCAAGAGCGCTACAAAACTTATCATATGCGCTATGAAATATTTTGCGCTACAAGACATATCAAAAGCGCTGTAATATATTTCAAGTGCGCTAAGAAATCAATCGCGCTACAATACATATCATATGCGCTACGAAATAGTTCACGGGCGCTACGACATTGTATGCGCTATGGAAAATTTCAAATGCACTACGATACGCCTTAAGGGCGCTACAATATTAAACGCGCTACGAAAATTATTGCATGCGCTACGATACACTTTAAGAGCGCTAAAACTCAATGTTTTTAAATTAAAACATTAAAAACGTGCGCAAAACAAAATTTTCGAAAGACGGGAATTTGTGAGACACATACCGGAGGTCCGTAGTGCGCTGGCCGCTGATGACGTCGGATACGCTCGAAACGGTGCAGGTGAACTGGAAGTGCCATGATTATCCACTCAGAGCTCAATATTTGCAAATTTTACTAGGTTAAAATTGAAAATGACATGGAAAATGACATTTTTAACCTATATAATGGTAAAATTGGGGCATTTTTATCATATTTTCACATCCCAGGGGCAATTTCTTCATCAAATTTTCATTTCATATCTTATCAGCGCAATTTCTTCATATCATAAGTTTCGAACGATAAATCGATATCTTTAAAATCATCAAAATTCAAAATTCAAAATTCAAAAAAATAAAAATAAAAAAATTCAAATATCGATTCATCGTTCGCGGGGGCATACATCTATTAAATGTTTCAAATCAATATTTGGGGCAAAATTTCAAAATTCTTTGAAGTAATGCGTAAAACACATCACTTCAAAGAGGGGCAAAATATATACACTTAAAAATGGTCATATCACATTGTCTGGTAATTAATTAAATATTTTTAATATTTAATTAAAATCTTTTGATTCTATCTACGTATAAATAAATTTAAATAATTTATTTATATTGTTCATGATTTCATTTCAATTAGATATTTAATCACCTTTTCATATTCATTTCTTAATTAATTAAATAAATGTTACAATTTATTTATATTAATTATCATATAATCTTAGTTTGAATATTTTATTCAAATAAAGATTAAAATATTATAATTCTTCTAAATATCATTTGTAATTAAATATTTACAAAATATTTGATTATTTCCTCTAATCCAATATTCATTTTAAATCATTTCAAAATTCCTACAATCCAATTAAAAATCTATTCATAATTAAATATTTCCAAAAATATTTAATTAAATTCTTCTAACATTTCAAAATCTTCTAAAAGCCATTAATTCATAATTAAATATTCCAAAAATATTTAATTAATTCTTCTATAGCTTTTCAAAAATCAAATATCAAATATCAGCATTAAAATGAAATTAAATAAATTTAAATATTTATTTAATTTGGGATTTATTCAACTCCCGAAACAACCCGCCAAAACGTAAAAATTAAATTTCTCTGTTTCTGTGCAGGCTTGTTCCCGTGGGTTGAAGACAAGCTTCCATTCTTCTCTCCAACCTCTCAACCTCCCCCATTTTCTTCTCAACCTCTCAATCTCTCACCATTCAAACCTACCAGACAATTCATAGCCATAGATTCTTGCCACCAAGGATGAAGCCTGCAAAAATCTATAAATACAGCTGCCGGGAGCTCCAAAAGATATAGAATTTAGAAGCAAGTAAATTATAGGCAAAATTGCATAGCATTAGCATTCATAGAGCATTCTCATAGCATAGAATCATAGCAATAGTAGTAGAATCATGATACATCTCACTCACAGCCCTTGTGCATAATCACAGCCCCTGTCCATATCCGTATCAATAATTTCACTTTCATCATCATCTAGAATAGTTTTCCTTTGCATACTCGTTCTGCAGCAGCCATTTGGAGAAGCTTACACAATCTGAGAGCCAAAAGCTTCAAAAGAATCTCTGTGGATAGAGAAAAATGGGACAGCACTGAAGAAGATTTTGTTTGCTTTTAATTTAGTTTAAAGGTTTCATTTAGTGTTTTAGTGTTTTGTTTTACATTTCAATTAAACATTATACACATACATCTATTAAATGTTTCAAATCAATATTTGGGGCAAAATTTCAAAAATTCTTTGAAGTAATGCGTAAAACACATCACTTCAAAGAGGGGCAAAATGTATACACTTAAAAATGGTCATATCACATTGTCTGGTAATTAATTAAATATTTTTAATAATATTTAATTAAAATCTTTTGATTCTATCTACGTATAAATAAATTTAAATAATTTATTTATATTGTTCATGATTTCATTTCGATTAAATATTTAATCACCTTTTCATATTCATTTCTTAATTAATTAAATAAATGTTACAATTTATTTATATTAATTATCATATAATCTTAGTTTGAATATTTTATTCAAATAAAGATTAAAATATTATAATTCTTCTAAATATCATTTATAATTAAATATTCCAAAATATTTGATTATTTCTTCTAATCCAATATTCATTTTAAAATCATTTCAAAATTCCTCCAATTCAATTCAAAAATCTATTCATAATTAAATATTTCCAAAAATATTTAATTAAATCTTCTAAATATTTCAAAAATCTTCTAAAGTCATATCACAATTAAATATTTCCAAAATATTTAATTAATTCTTCTATAATTTTCAAAAATCAAAAATCAAATATCAAAAGCAATAAATGAAATTAAATAAATTTAAATATTTATTTAATTTGGGATTTATCTTCAACTCCCGGGAAACAAACTACCAAAACAGAAAATTAAATTTCTCTGTTCCTGTGCAGGTTTGTTCCCGTGGGTTGAAGACAAGCTTCCATTCTTCTCTCCAACCTCTCAACCTCCCCCATTTTCTTCTCCAACCTCTCAATCTCTCACCATTCAAACCTACCAGATAATTCATAGCCATAGATTCTTGCCAGCAAGGATGAAGCCTGCAAAAATCTATAAATACAGCTGCCGGGAGCTCCAAAAGATATAGAATTTAGAAGCAAGTAAATTATAGGCAAAATTGCATAGCATTAGCATTCATAGAGCATTCTCATAGCATAGAATCATAGCAATAGCAGTAGAATCATGATACATCTCACTCACAGCCCCTGTCCATATCCGTATCAATAATTTCACTTTCATCAACATATAGAATAGTTTTCCTTTGCATACTCATTCTGCAGCAGCCATTTGGAGAAGCTTACACAATCTGAGAGCCAAAAGCTTCAAAAGAATCTCTGTGGATAGAGAAAAATGGGACGGCACTGAAGAAGGATTTTGTTTTCATTTAGTTCAATTTCTTTAGTTTAAGGTTTCATTTAGTGTTTTATGTTTTGTTTTACATTTCAATTAAACATTATACACACTAAGTACAATAATATTTTATTTGAAAGTCCCTTAGTAGATTAGGTCCAGATATTTTATTTCATGCATGAATTTTTTTTTACTTTCATTTGTTATTTTATTTGACTCTTGAACTTAATTTGGTGGAGATCATCTCTTAATTGTTTTGTGTTATTAGGATGGTTATCCTATTTATGCTCATGTAATTCCAACTTGTCTTGGTGTTGTATTGTCTCTATGGGGTGCTAAATGTATTGATTAGTGATTTTTTTTGTCATGGTTGATTTAAGGTTATTTGTGACATCTTTTGTGTCATAGTTGAGTTGCGACATATATTGTTTCATATTTGATTATATTTATATATGAAATCATTGTGTTACAATTCTACTTGTGAGAATAGGGCTTTATTCAAAAGGATAGGGTGTATGAGAGTTTATCTCATACATTCCATTTGAAAGAATGAAATATTATGTATCCTATGGTTTATGATAGTTTATATCTTGTCATCTCTACCTTGGTCCCAATACCTTGAGACATCATTCCCCATAATAAATTTGGTTGAGATTCAAGCTTTCTTATCTATTTTTTATCTCACTATAGACACCACACCACTAGAGGATCTTGTGCTCTCAATAGAAAAAGGTCCATATGTACTTTATGTTATGACCACCTTGCACAACTAGAACAAGGGGATATTTGAGTTAAGTTAAATGGTCCATTGTATTGGAATACATGATGAGGGTGCAACCCGAGATTTTAGAAAATAACCCACAAACAAGAGAATAATTTTATTATTTAGAAAAATGGAGCTTCTTACATGCAGAGGATCTCAAATCCCCAAGTTCTACAACACATGCAAGTTATAGAAAGCTACAGAATAACACTTTCACAATATGCGAGCTTGTCCTCAAAAAGTTACCCAAAAATTAGAAACCCTACCATAAATAGAGCTCCTCCTTAGTTTGGAGCCAAACAACATTCAAATTTGAGTTTAGGCGGTTTGGCGCCGAAAAATTACAACTTGAAGTTCAAATTTCAAAGAACATTTGCAATTGTATCTTCTAGAAAGTGCCCCAACTTCCCAGGGCCATAACTTTTGATCCGGAACTCTGATTCACAAACCGTTCGAACCATTGTAAAGGTCTCAAAGTAAATAACATGCTTGCCCTACACCAATTTTGGCAAGTTTTGGGGCTGATCCAAGAAATCTA
>VDFB02147659.1:0-21233 GCA_007258455.2 Sequoia sempervirens | reverse complement strand
ATTGATCACCTTTGGTTCTAGTTATTGGGTTGTCATTGAGTTCCTTTTACTAATCTAGATTTGAGTGGGAGATTGTGTAAAAGAGACATTTGTGATATTATTATAGAAAATAATGATGGAAGAACATCAAGGAGAGTTGAGGTTGATAAAGTTTCTAGCATAATTTTTGAGTTGTGAGAGATAAATATGAAAGATTTATTTGTAGATAAAGATTTATGGAGTGTACTAGATGAAAAGGTTTTCAAAACCTCTAATGCAATTATAGTTTTGCAATATGATATCATAAACTAGAAAGATAAATGTATTACTATTTTACATGAATAGTAGATTATATTATAATAAATGTCCATGAGGATCCCAATGCTAAGAAATGAATGTAAGGTGTACTTGGGTGATGATTCTCATCTCAAAATTGTTGGCCATAATATAAGTTAGATTAAATTTATCAATCATAGAGTTTAAGGAATTAGTGGTGTTTTCTATATCATGGGAAAGTAAAATAAAACCTCTTATTTATAAAAAGATAATAATTAATGCATGTGTGAAAGTTTTCTTTTCTAATTGTGGATGCAATATAGTTAGAGGTTCTATGGTTATTGCAAGGGGTATCAAATTAGATATATTATTTTAGATTTGTACATGCACAATATATTATAATTGTACTTATATGTAAAAACTAATTCTTCATTCATTCTACTACAAAAAGGAGCTATATCTTCTTTAGTAGATGGTCATGATTTCTATGTTCCTAAGGTTGCTCTTTCTATAAAGACAAAATTAGTAGTTGAAATGGAAATGTTATTCCTTGTTGAGAATGGTATATGGACCTTAAATAATAAAATCCTTGTTAAAAATTTATTTTATTGTAATATTTATATATATATTTTTAGCATTGCACATATTGGAAGAAAAACTACATTCAATTTTATTTTATTTAGATTTTTCTATTCTAGTTAATGATCCTTATATTGATAAATATATTTATTATGTTATATTAATTGATGACTATAGTAGACGTACATGGGTTTATTTTCTCAAAAGAAAATATGAATTTTTTAGTCATTTCAAAGATTTTAATGTTTTAGTAAAAATACAAACTAGTAGGAAACTTAATACTTTAAGAACTAATAATGGTGGTGAATATTGATATGTGAATTTAATAACTTCTATAGGATTGTAATATTTAGAGTAATAATGAAACTCTATATTATCCTCAATAAAATGGAGTTGTAGAATGCCTTCAATCATGACATTGATAAAGAGAGGTAGGAGTGTGAGTAGGAAACTTAATACTTTGAGAACTAATAATGGCAGTGAATATTGATATGTGAATTTAATAACTTCTATTAGGATTGTAATATTTAGAGTAATAATGAAACTCTATATTATCCTCAATAGAATGGAGTTGTAGAATTCATGAGCATGACATTGATCAAGAGGGATAGGAGGGGATAGGAGTGTGACTAAGTGGAGTTGAATCTATAGTTATTGTTAATAGCTAATTAGCAACATCAATTATTAAAAAAAAAAACTATAGAGGTTTGGATGGGTATAAATCCTTCATTAAGGTATCTACATGTTTTTTGTTATGAGACATATATTCATGTACTAAGGGAGAAGCATAAAAAAATAGAGAACAAGGAAATCAAATGTTTCTTTATCATATATAGTCATGGGGTAAAAGGGTACAATATTTGGGGTCCTATTGTAGAATTTTTTTCTTTCAGTAAGACGTTTTTAGAAAAAATCATCCTTATTCTATTATATTGTAGCTAAAAGAAATTGAAAAGAAATTTTTGGTTCAATTCATCTCTATGGTAAAGAAATTTGAATCAAACTCCTAATTAGACATGAAACTGGGGAGAGATATTCAAGCTCAAATTCTTTAGATGAGGAGATAAAACCCCCACCTTAGCTTGTACAAAGTTCAAATTAATGATTAAAACCATAAAAAGGAAATCTCTTAGTGATTGGAGATGTATTTCTATTTTAAATACTAACATTAATGAACCAATATCTATGCAAGAAGTTTTAAGTATGCTTGATGCAATTTTCCTAGTGAAGAACCTAAGATTTTATGCAAATATCAAGAACATAGATGTCCATCACCACTTTGCTAGAGATATATTCAAATATGGTTTGGTGAACTTGGAGAAGGTAGAAACTTTAGTGAATGTTGTAGATACTTTGAAAAGGCCATGAGAATAGAGAAAATCAAATGATGTTATCAATAAATTGGCCTATCAACCCACATAAATTATATTTTTGTGTTGGTAAGATTCCCTTTTTCTCTTGTAACGTACTTAAAAAATGGGAGAATATTGGGAATTAAGTCGTCTCAACCTTTATGAGTTCCTAGAATTTGTTTTTTTTTTTATATATATTTTTAAAATAGTCTCATATTGGAAATGTTAGAATTGGCTATGGATTCCAAGATCTATGGACCAAATGGAAAGCATAAGAAAAGAGAGAGAGAATATGACAAGAATAAACTGTATTCAATGTCATTGATATTGTATGATTATGATTATTTACAATGAGAGATACCCTAATCCAGGTGGATCTCAAAGGCCTCAAATATCTAGCAGCTTTAGAATCTTCCAAAACTGGCATCAATGCATAGAGCATAGCGATACGATCCTGACGCAACTTGAAGCGTGTCAAAAGGAGTTCGTTTGCTCGAGATATGCTCGGTCAAAGTTCAACAAGGGCTGAGGATGCCAGATGGTTGACTAGAAAATTTCACATTCTCAGAATCAGCCAAAAATAGTCTCAAATTGAAGAGCTCGCTGACACGATCCCGATGCAACTTGAATCGCGTCAAAAGGAGATCGTAGGTGGAAGTTATGCTTGGTCAAAAGTCTGGTCAAACTGAATACCAGAGCCATCAGAAAGGTAGAAAAATTGATCATCTCATAATTCATCAAAATTAGCATCAAATTGAAGTGCTTGTCGAGATGATTCCTACGACATTCATTTCATGGAAAACAAAGCTCGTATGCGCAAGATACAGTCGGTCAAAGTTTCAGGTTGACTTGGTGGATAGAGGGTACACTGATGATGCCATCATCCATACAGCTGATGTCAGCACATGGTACGGAATCCAAGTGGATGAATCTAGGTGTGACACATGGTGGCAGAGTCATCATACGGAGCCAATCAGATAGTGACACGTGTCCTTCCGTACACACAATCAGCATTTGCGTGGTGGTTGAGTCAGCATATGGGCGGCGGTGACGTGTCTCTTCCAGCCAATTAGATTTTGCCATGTGGCATTCTCACGGCATGCCACGTGCCTTCTCCCTCCTTGGTCGGTGTTGGTTGAAGTTTGTTCTATTCAACAAAAAATTTTGCGTTGGGTTTGAACCCGTTACCTATGCGCGGATAGCGGAGTGTATTCACCGTTGGAGCACGAGCATTGCGCTTGGTCAAAAGGAGATCGTAGGTGGAAGTTATGCTTGGTCAAAGGTCCGGTCAAATTGAGTACCAGAGCCATCAGAAAGGCAAAAAAATTGATCATCTCAGAATTTGTCAAAATGAGCGTCAAATCAAAGTGCTCGTCGAGACGATTCCGATGGCATTCGTTTCGTGGAAAACGGAGCTCATATGCGCAAGATACAGCTGGTCAAAGTTTCAAGTTGACTTGGTGGACAGAGGGTACACTGATGACGTCATCATCTGTACAGCTGACATCAACACATGGTACAAAATCTAAGTGGACTAATCTGGGTGTGACACATGGCAGTAGAGTCATCATACGGAGCTAATCGGATAGTGACACGTGTCCTTCCATACACAGTCAACATTTGCGTGGTGGTTGAGTCAGCATATGGGCGGTGGTGACATGTCTCTTCCAGCCAATCAAATTTTTCCACGTGGCATTCTCACAGCGTGCCACATGCCCTCTCCCTCCTTGGTCGGCGTCGGTTGAAGTTTGTTCTATTCAACAAAAAATTTTGCACCAGGTTTCAACCTATTACCTGTACGTGGATAGCAGAGTTTATTCACTGTTGGAGCACAAGCATTGCGCTCTATTATCTTTGGAGGTCGGTTTGTTTTGTCAAATGAAATTGGTCGGCGGATTTGTTAAAAACGTGGCCAGTTGGATTTGAGCCACCGACCACCGCCGATACAAAATGCTAAGCTACCGATAGACCCGCAACGAGTGTGTGAATATTTAAGGGGTTTGTTTTTTTTTTGTTAAGGTTTTGTTGGCTGAACCTTAACAAAATGGTTTTTTAAGCCATAAACCCACAAAACCACCCTAACTACTAGGTCCTGAATAACAAAAGGGAGTTGCATCCGAGTTGTTAGAGGAGGTTATTTTGTTATTGAATTAAATAAGGTGGTTTTGGGCATTTTTAGCCAATTTCATGTATATAAGGGAGATGTGGAGAGTGTTTTCTCATTCAGAGATTTAGAGATTCTAGAATTAAGGAGACTTAGGAAGTCTTGTGAGATTTTTTTTCTCTTGGGAGAATTGGGGAAATTCTTGTGTGTTCTCATTTCCTAGCTCTTGGAGAGTTTTGTTGCTCTTAGTAAAGGGTTTATAGGGAAAGTGAGAATTTTCTTGTAATGGGCTAAGTGGTCTCTAGGAGAAGAGATAAGTACTTAGTGAGTCCTTGAGGATTTGTATGAATTTTTGAGCCATTTGTAAAGGCTTGATTCCTATGTGCTCTTGTGTGAGAGAGAGTTGCAGTTTCATTGTCTGAAAGCATTGTAAAGTTGACAGAAGGACTAGGCAGTGTGGATGCTAGAAAGTTCTTGTCAAGACAGTGTTTCAGTGGGAAGCAGATTGTAACTCAGTGAAAGACCATGGTGATGTAAAAGCAGTTGCATCATAGTAATGGCATTGATCACGCTATTTTGCGGATCTGGAGACGTAGCCAGAATCTGGTGAACTCCGTAATCAAATCTTTGTCTCTCTTTTCTTGGTGCATGATTCTATCAGTTCTTTACTTTCCTATGTTTTACGTGGTTATTTGCTCAATTCACAAGCATCATCAGTTTTGATCTTGAATTAAATCCATATCTCGGTGAATCTAACAAGTTGTTAAGTAATTCATAGTAAGGAGTTTACAGATCAAGTTGGTATCAGAGCTAGTCTGACAAGTTGCAGGTTGTGGAATACTTGGAGCAAATTCAAGCAGTGAGGTGAGATGTCATCACATAGGGAAAATCAGTTTCCTTTTGTCTTCGATGCAGAATTTTATAAGACCTTCATGGCAATGAAAGCCAAGGTTGATGAAATGTATGAGGAATGGAAGTCTAAAAAAGAAGGCTTGTTGAAGAAAGTCAAAGATGTAGACTTGGTGAAAGCTCCTCATTCTTCTCATTCTCTTCCTTGTTCTCTTGGTGATTTTGAGAAATAGTCTCAAGGTGTTGGATTGAGGTTGTCAACCAAGATGGACTGTGAAGGAAAGGGTCTTGGTAGTCATGGACAAGGCATGGTTGAATATGTGAAGATGGAAGCTGGACCTCGTTTTGTAGGATCAAGGTATGGTGAAGGAGAATGCTCCAAGGCAACGGACGCAAAGAATTCTCTGAAAGAAGAACCATTCCAAGAACGATCTAAGAGAGGTGATGGCACAACACTTTCAGGCAGTGGTGACACATGCAAGATGTTCAAGAGAAGAATGAACATAGATTCTTCTCGGCATGCATGCACTAAGGGTGACCATCAAAGGTATAATAAAGCTGATTGTTCCAATGTTTCTTTTGATTTTAAGAAGATTGGCAATGTAAAAATTTTATGGTATAGAAGACCATGCACATTTTGTGGGTTGAATAACCATAGTGTTGCCAAGTGTTGGAAAAGAATGGCTTTGTACAGGAAGGTAGAGTCAACCAGGAAAGGGACACTGCATAAAGACTCATCTCCAATTCAGAAGAAAGATAAGGGAAAGAAAGTCTGGATGTTGAAAACACCTTGCTCTTATTGCAACAAAGGTGGACATCAGGAAGCTAACTGTTGGAAGCTTCATCCAAAGAAAGACAAGAAGAAGATTTCAGTTGATTCTCCATTGGTGAACACAGGGCAAATGAAGAAGCTCATGTATGTGAGGAAAACTTCTTCACTCATGTGTGCAAAGGTGGAAAAATCAGATGATTTGAAGCATGAAAATGAAGTAGTTGCTTGTAAGCCTAACTATCATGTGTTTCAGGGATCATCAGCACCGCAACATGAAGATTTGTCGTGGAAACCTGTTAAGAGGATTATAAGTATTGTTAGCTCATTGTCATTAATATCCTTATATTTGTTAATGTTGCTAATGTTTTGTACATGGATAGTAGCTGGGGTAATGAATGCAGAAGGATGTGAGAAAATGCAAATGGGTAGCAATGTGATTGCAATTTTCATAATTGTTGTACAACTTTTGGATGAAGCAGGTGCACAGAAAGGGTGGACAGATACTAGGCAAGTGGGAAGGTGTTTTCTCTCACGTCGTATCTGATTAAGAACCTTTTGGAGGTCCAAAAGTTCCTCAGTGGGGAGGAATGATCCAGGTGGATCTCAAAGGCCTTAAATATTTAGCAGCTTTAGAATCTTCTAGAACTGGCATCAATGCATAGAGCACAGCGATACGATCCTGACACAACTTGAAGCGTGTCAAAAGGAGTTCATTTGCTCGAGATATGCTCAGTCAAAGTTCAACAAGGGCTGAGGATGCTAGATGGTTGACTAGAAAATTTCACAGTCTCAGAATTAGCCAAAAATAGTCTTAGATCGAAGAGCTCACTGACACGATCCCGACACAACTTGAATCGCGTCAAAAGGAGATCGTAGGTGGAAGTAATGCTTGGTCAAAGGTCCGGTCAAACTGAGTAGCAAAGCCATCAAAAAGGTAGAAAAATTGATCATCTTAGAATTCATCAAAATCAGCATCAAATCGAAGTGCTCGTCAAGATGATTCCGACGGCGTTTGTTTCAT
Organism: Sequoia sempervirens; assembly: GCA_007258455.2. Taxonomy (NCBI): domain Eukaryota; kingdom Viridiplantae; phylum Streptophyta; class Pinopsida; order Cupressales; family Cupressaceae; genus Sequoia; species Sequoia sempervirens. Next base: position 14,301 of record VDFB02147659.1, on the reverse strand, counting down.
GGAAAACGGAGCTCGTATGCGCAAGATACAGTCGGTCAAAGTTTCAGGTTGACTTGGTGGACAGAGGGTACACTGATGATGTCATCATCCGTACAGCCGACATCAGCACATGGTACGGAATCCAAGTGGATGAATCTGAGTGTGACACATGGCGGCAGAGTCATCATACGGAGCCAATCGAATAGTGACACGTGTCCTTCCATACACACAGTCAACATTTGCGTGGTGGTTGAGTCAACATACGGGCGGCGGTGACGTGTCTCTTCCAGCCAATCAGATTTTTCCACGTGGCATTCTCATGGTGTGCCATGTGCCCTCTCCCTCCTTGGTCAGCGTCGGGGTAAGTTTGTTCCATTCAACAAAAAAATTTGCGCCGGGTTTGAACCCGTTACCTATGCGTGGATAGCAGAGTGTATTCACCGTGGGAGCATGAGCATTACGCTCTATTATCTTTGGACGTCGGTTTGTTTTGTCAAATGAAATTGGTCGGCGGGTTTGTTAAAAACGTGGCCAGTTGGATTTGAACCACCGACCATTGCCGATACAAAATGCTAAGCTACCGATAGACCCGCGACAGTTGTGTGAATATTTAAGGGGTTTGTTTTGTTTTGTTAAGGTTTTGTTGGCCGAACCTTAACAAAATGGTTTTTTAAGCCATAAACCCACAAAACCACCCTAACTACTAGGTCCTTAATAACAAAAGGGAGTTGCATCTGAGTTGTTAGAGGAGGTTATTTTGTTATTGAATTAAATAAGGTGGTTTTGGGCATTTTTAGCCAATTTCATGTATATAAGGGAGATGTGGAGAGTGTTTTCTCATTCGAAGATTTAGAGATTCTGGAATTAAGGAGACTTAGGAAGTCTTGTGAGATTTTTTTTTCTCTTGGGAGAATTGGGGAAATTCTTGTGTGTTCTCATTTCCTAGCTCTTGGAGAGTTTTGTTGCTCTTAGTAAAGGGTTTATGGGGAAAGTGAGGATTTTCTTGTAATGGGCTAAGTGGTCTCTAGGAGAAGAGATAAGAACTTAGTGAGTCCTTGAGGATTTGTATGACTTTTTGAGTCATTTGTAAAGGCTTGATGCCTATGTGCTCTTGTGTGAGAGAGAGTTGCAGTTTCATTGTCTGAAAGCATTGTAAAGCTGACAGAAGGACTAGGCAAAGGTAAGGAGAAATAAGTGTGCAGATTGAAGAAAAGTTTATATGGCTTGAAGCAAGCACCTCGGCAATGGTATTTGAAATTTGATAGTTTTATGGCTGAGTAAGGCTACAGCAGGTGTAATTCTGACCATTGTGTTTATTTTAAGAGGTTGGATAATGATATCTACATTATTTTGTGTTTATATGTTGATGACATGCTTGTAGCTGGGTCTAACATGGATCACATAAGTGAGCTAAAACAATAGTTAGTAAAATCTTTTGCTATGAAGGATTTGGGGGCAGCAAAATAAATCCTTGGTATGAAAATTTGTAGAGATAGGGAAAATAGAAAATTGTTTTTATCTTAAGCTAATTATGTTGAAAAGGTGTTGTAGAGATTTCATATGGAGAATGCAAAAGCTATCAGCACACCTTTGCCTAGTCATGTTAAATTGACTAAAGATATGTGTCCAAAAACACATGAGGAGGAAGAAAAAATGTCCAAGGTACCATATGCTTCAGCTGTAGGTAGTTTAATGTATGCCATGGTATGCACGAGACAGGATATTGCACATGATGTAGGAGTTGTTAGCAGGTATTTGAGTCATCTTGGAGTTGAGCATTGGAATGCAGTAAAATGGATTCTCAGGTACTTGAGAGTTACATCCAGTAAATGCTTATGTTTTGGGGGCTCTAACACTGATTTAAAGGGCTATGTTGACTCAGATTTGGCAGGGGATATAGATACCAGGCGAAGTACCACAGGTTATGTATTTACAGTTGGTGGTACATCAGTGAGTTGGATTTCATGATTGTAGAAGGTGGTTGCCTTATCCACCACAGAGGTAGAGTATGTTGCTGCAATAGAGGCGGCAAAGGAGATGATATGGCTGCAACTTTTCATAGAGGAGTTGGGAAAACAACAGGCTAAAAATTACTTGTTTACAGACAGCCAGAGTACTATACATCTTGCAAAGAATTCTGCTTTGCATTCTAAAACAAAACACATACAGTTGAGATATCATTTCATTCGCTCAGTGTTGGAGGATGGATAGGTCAAGCTGGACAAGATACATACAGATGTCAATCAGCGGATATGTTTACCGAAGGCGGTGACAAGGGAGAAGGTAGCTCCTCTTCACTTAGGTTGGTCTTCAAGGTTGAATTCAAGTATAACAGAGCAGCAGGGTCCAAGGTACTTATTTCTAGTGGGAGTTGTAATTGCAGCAATGTCGTCCATGATCAGTCTCAAAGTGGGAGATTGTGTTGGTATGGAGCTTGATCAGTCTCCAAGTGGGAGATTGTTGGTATGTGGCGACTGATCATGCTATACTGTATAGCCCATGGTATACTGTACACCTTGCCCTATCCTTGTTGGGTTAGAACGGGCGGCCACAGGTGGGGGTTCGGGCAGCCCCCAGAAAAATTTTCCTCTATTTTTTCGCGGATCACGAAAAAGGGAAAAATCAATGGAAAAAGAAAAATTCGATTTTGTAGAACCCAAAAATCTGGAAGCTTCTAAGATTGGTAAAAAAGGGTTCGGATGGGTATTACTGTATGATGAAAAACGCGATTATTCGTAAGATTGTAATAGGTTTTTCAATGGATAATAAAAGTATTGGATGGCTGCGGTTTGGTGGATGTAGCCCAGATTGGGTGAACCACGTTAAATTCTTTGTGTTATGATTTATTCTGTGTATGTTTTAGTTTCTCTATTTATTAATTAAAATTTGCATTTAATTGTTAGATATCTGCCATCTCTAACCCTAACAAAGAATGGAATGAATAAACAAAAACTTATAATCAAACAATCGAAGAATATAATTTTACAGGACTTCTACCTCTTAGTTGAGGAGCCCAACCAATTATGACTTTTTTTTATCCCTGATTCACTCATGAAAACTAGGTAGAAGAAGAACATCCTAGTGGTGTAATGAAACTAGTTTAGGAAGACCCATAAGAGGAATTATATCATTCTCTGGAAGAGACAAAATATAGGCATAAGGAGGATAAGAACATTGATTCTTTATAATTTATAGTTTGATGGAAATATGATTGATAAAGATAGTTAGAAATGACATTGGATCTCTTTGCAATATTCTCACAGTATGATTTTATCATGCCTCAAATTTTAGATATATAAAGTGCAAATAATTTTAGGGATCATTCTAATATAAGGTGTAGATTTAGTCGAGGGAGTTTGGAGTACATGTTAGAACTCACCCAATTTTTTAAGTGGCGAGAGTAATACAAAAATATAGGGTTAAATCTATTGCCATTGGGCTCTTTCTCCGATGTGAGTCAAGGGAAATGCATGTTGATCACAACAATTGGTGAAGGTGTTAAATGAAGTGGTTCAAATTTTTAAACCTGACAAAAAATTCAAAAATTAGGTGACGAGAAAAATTATAGTGTGAGAATCTTAATTATAGGCATGTGTGTTTGCATTAGAATCCTCTTAGCTAAATCTTATGATTCCATGTATTATCAATGACACATTTAGTATGTCATGTTGTATAATGCATGCAATCTTGATATATCATTAATACAAGACACCACCACCAAATCAAATTTTATTCTCTATAGCATATTATACTATTGTGTGGATCTTTTCAAGCTCTACAATTTAGAAAGAAAGGGCCCCAACATTAACCTCCTAGATCAAAAGTTATGGCCTTGAGAAGTTGGGCCTCCAAATTGGAAATGTAAACATATATGACATATTGAAGACTTGTAAGAGGGAGTTGCACTTGTTGACCAACTTTTGATTTGTTTGACAATGTGTCATTTAAGGCATCTTTGATTAATTTAGGTACCCAAATTGATTGCAAATGCTGAAATCAAATTGTCTTTATTATCTCTTAAAAGTCCAACACCCCTCCAAAGGCCATGGATTCCCTTTAGTTACACCATAAAAGCTTAGCTTGCACCAATTTGAATGCAAGAGAGATCAAAAATTGTTTTTCCTTTGAGGTTTACCACCTTTGAAAGGGGAAGAAATGTCAAATTCTAACTTCTAGGCAATTGCCACCTATAGCTCCAATATAAAGACTCCAAACTTGGAAGTGAAAGAGGAAGAAACTTTTTCCTTGATTGCCCTAAGTTCTTAATAACTAGACATATTTTGTTAACTACTCTACCAATTAGAGATTTTAATTTCTTGAATATTTTGTAATTGTTTTTTTCTTCTATAGACCCTAAACAATGTGGGGTAAAACAATATCCCATAAAAAATATAAGGGTTGTGAAAGAGGGACTTTTATTGTTCAAACAACCCTTGAACATCTAGAGGAGAAAGCCTTGAAGAACTTTGAAGAGGGAGATAATCATTCCCCACACTATTTATTATCATCTCTTATTTGTTAGGAACAATAAGAATTAAAATAAATTCGTTATCGTTTATTTTAAAGCTTTTTAAATTAGTATAATTTTTTAATGTAACATTAATATTCTACTAATAGTTATCATCTGTATTTATATATTTAATAATTATCATAATAAATTAACAATATTCTATCTATAAATCTACTTTATATGTATATATTACATAATTAAATAATATTTAATTATTGTTATGGATAAAAATAAAGCTTCTCTTGTTTGAGACATTCAAAGGCCTATAAAGGAAGAAAATGAAGAGAGCGATTACTAGCTGAAAGCTTGTCCTTGATGGTCCCCTTTCGATGTATTAGGAAAATTGGATGATTGTGAACTACCTCCACCCACTAGTAATATAGCTTTATAGCTTTCATTTCTTAGTGGCTTTCTTGTTTGATGGTTTGAGCTTAGCCCCATTAGACCTTAAGACATGATTCTTCCACCCATATTTTTTTAAAAATATGTGTGATATACTTTTTTTATACAAAAAACGCACACATGCACTCACGCACTCACACACACACTCACGCACGCACGCACGCATGCACACACACACACACACACAATTTTACAATTTTACAATTACTAGAACAAAAAACAAAAAACTATATATCACCCACCGCATATATTTACTAATACATTTTAATTGATTGTCTTACCTTTAAATTATATGTGGGGCATGAGTTTCTTGTAAGAATAAAGGTCCATTAAAGAGGATTTTTATAATTATTAATTATTTTCAAATATTTTATTAAGGTAACATAAATAAACAAGTGATGCATTGTATCTAATTCTACAATAAGATGTCTAATATGTTAGTTGGTTTGAAGTATTGTTGTTAGAATAATTAATTTATCAATATGATTAATACAATAAAGTTTTATTAATCACTTGACATATTACAAATTAAATTATGGAACTATTTTCAAAATTTTGCTTCTAAATGATGTTTAAAAGTTAAAATTATGTTGTAGATGTTAATCAAAGAGCAATTAAACTTTAATATGTTGTAATTTAATAATTACATTTGAACTTTAATGCATTTAACTTTAACTTTAAGTTGATGAAACATGTTAGATTTTTTAAATAAAAAGGGTAAAAATTTATTAAATCATGGGAATAAAGATACAATTAGGAACTATAACCATCAAAAAAACCAGGCAAGGGAATCAAATCCCAACCAAACCCACCAACAACCAACCTCAACTGACTCAGTAACCAGCCATATCCTCTCTCTCTCTCTCTCTCTATATATATATATATATATAATTTTACAGTTACTGGAAAAAAAACAAAAAAATATATATCACCCACCACATATATTTACTAATACCTTTTAATTGATTATCTCACCTTTAAATTATATGTGGGGCATGAGTTTCTTGTAAGAATAAAGGTCCATTAAATAGGATTTTTGTAATTATTATTTATTTTCAAATATTTAATTAAGGTAACATAAATAAACAAGTGATGCATTGTATCTAATTCTTGCAATCTAATTCTTGCAATATGATGTGTAAAATGTGAGTTGGTTTGAAGTATTGTTGTTAGAATAATTAATTTACCAATATGATTAATATAATAAAGTTTTATTAATCACTTGACATATTACAAATTAAATTATGAAACTATTTTCAAAATTTTGCTTCTAAATGATGTTTAAAATTTAAAATTATGTTGCAAATGTTAAACAAAGAGCAATTAAACTTTAATATGTTGCAATTTAATAATTAAAATTGAACATTAATGCATTTAGCTTTAAATTGATGAAACATGTTAGATTTTTTTAAATAAAAGGGTAAAAAATTATTAAATCACAGGAATAAAGATACAGTCAAGAACTAGAACCATCAACAAAACCAGGAAATGGAATCAAATCCCAACTAAACCCACCACCAACCACCCTCAACAACTCAATAACCAACCATATCCCCCCCCCCTCTCTCTCTCTATATATATATATTATTTTACAATTACTAGAACAAAAAACAAAATTATACATCACCCACCACATATATTTACTAATACATACTAATACCTTTTAATTGATTGTCTTACCTTTAAATTATATGTGGAGCATGAGTTTCTTTAAGAATAAAGGTCCATTAAAGAGGATTTTTATAATTATTATTTTTTTCAAATATATTTAATTAAGGTAACATAAATAAACAAGTGATACATTGTATCTAATTCTTGCAATTTAAGATGTGTAATATGTTAGTTGGTTTGAAGTATTGTTGTTAGAATAATTAATTTACCAATACAATTAATAGAATAAAGTTTTATTAATCACTTGACATGTTATAGATTAAATTATGGAACTATTTTCAACATTTTGCTTCTAAATGATGTTTAAAAGTTAAAATTATGTTGCAAATGTTAATCAAATCTAGCAATTAAAATTTAATATGTTGCAATTTAATAATTACATGTGAACATTAATGCATTTAACTTTAAATCGATGAAACATGTTAGATTTTTTTTAAAATAAAGAGGGTAAATTTTTTATTAAATCACAGGAATAAAGATACAATCAGGAACTAGAACCATCAACAAAACCAGGCTAGGGAATGAAATCCTGACCAAACCCACCAACAATCAACCTCAACAACTCAATAACCAGCTATATCCTCTAGAATCAGCTTATCCAAAGATTGGACTTGATCTTAGGATAATTGCTCCTGATCATCAACCTTCAAATCCCCCAAATGCTTAGAGGCCCTTTTAGCCAAACAATCAACCACACTATTCCACTCCCTCGGGATGTGGACAAAGGAAATTCTATCCATCAATTTGCTTAGGTAAAGAATTTTCCTAACCCCCATAGTCAACTACCAATTAACTCCATCTAGCTTCTCATGCAACGCATTAATCACAATCTAAGAATCAAAGTCACACACAATCCTACACCATCCTAAAGCACAAGCCCTTTCTGAGAAAGGGTTGTCAGGATAGAAAGACCTTCCATCAAATTTTTAGTATGATGTCCATTATAGATGGAAAAGAAAAAAAGGACAACACCTACATTGTCCCTCCCTACTCCTCCAACCCTAGCATGCCCAAGATTTCCCCTGGAGGAACCATTAGTGTTAATCAACTCCACTAAGAGGTGGAGACCATCTCCCATCATGCTGGGTTTTCCTTTCAGACTAACGACCCTACTTCGCTAAAGGAGAACCTGAGCCATTCTCATAAAAACCCAACCTCTTCATTAACTCTTCCTCTCCCACCTCCCTCAGCGTAGATACCTCACATTTAACATGCATTATCTCTTGAATCATGCCCATAATTCACTACAAAAGCTATGAAACCACCAGTCTCTCCCCTTGAAAGTTTCATGATTTCTTTCCCATAGTTGCCACAGGATAAACGTGGGGCCTATGTTGCACACCACCTGAAGAAAGAAGGAATTTGCAAGTGGTCTCCCTAAACTCCTCCAAAAATCAACCATAGAAGAAGCATGCACACAAGTCTGCTTCCATACTCCCTGCCATAAGTTCCAGTTGTATCTAGAGAATGAGCACTGGAAAACAAATGTGAGGAGAATTCCTCACTGTTACTACAAAGATCACAAATAAACAGACCTTGGAAACCTCACTTTTGAAGGTTGTCCCAGGTAAGGAACCTATTCGAAGCTACTAGCCAAATGAAGAAATTACATTTTAGCCAAAAAAACTTGTTCCACACATTCTTCCACCACATGACTTCAAGCCCTCCATATTTATGAAAATTCAAATCCTCAATATCCAAAGGCCACTAAATGAACCCCCTATGATTAGGACTCCAAGCTCAAGAATGTCACTCCCCCTCAATGAGCAGCATACTCTGCTTGTCAAAATCCTTCTTAAGTCTTCACAATCCTTACTGGAATGTTAGAGTAATCATGCACTAGCTAATAATTAATTTTTGATTAATTATTAGTCTAATTTATTCTCATGCACTTAAGCTAAACTTAGGATTGATTTACTATGTTAACTAGAGAGCTATTATTAGATCATTTTGTCTCATTGCATGTGATGTTGACACTTGTCCTGATCTAATCCCTTTACCATTTAGGGTTGCCCCTATATAGCACTCAACCCTCATTGTATGATCTCTCTTTTGATCTCTCAAGCTTTCATACCTCTTGATAGTCTCTTCCATTACATAGCTTTTTCTTGTTGAGGAATAGGGGAGAGGGACCTATAGTGGAGCACCCTAACTTTGCGTTTCTCAAAAATCTATGTGAAAATTTCAAATCAATCCCAATTTTGTACAACAGTTTATTTGGCAACTCACAAGCTTCTATATTTCGTTTTAGGGTCACATCATCAAATATGATGCCACATCAGCATGCTTTTTGTTGAGGTATCCAAAAAGGGCCAAAAAAAAGTGAGACCGATAGTGGTGCACTGATGTGGCATCACATGATTTGTTAGTTTGTGTATTTTATGGATAAAAAGTCTTTTGCAATTGGATATTAAGACGCTCTACTATGGGGCCCATTGAGGACTACTTCTATCCCCACTATTGAACTCTACTCCATTATGGGCCCCTCTCCCCTATAACAATTCTTTATTTATAGATCTCTTATGTGAAAGGTGTCTTTGTTCATTGTTTAATCCTGTGGCTCATGTTTTTCACAATTCTAACATGGTATCAAAGCGTGGATTCAGTGAACCCCTTCTTGATTTATGAGGTTTTATTCTTCAACAAGGGTTACACGCGTCATATCTAGAATCCCCTTTGCATTTTTTTGCAAATTTTGGAGGTGGGATATTTTTAGGTACATTTTGGAATGAAAAGGACCTCATCGTTGGATCAGAGCTATCAAGAAAGTTAGATTTTCCTTTTGTTTGACTTGATTTGGACTCCTAAGGTCAGATCTATGAGGGTTTGAAGTAGTTTTTTTCTAGATTTGAAGGGAAGCTGCAATTTTGGAGTATTTTGGGTTGAAAAGAACCTCATGGTTGCGTTCAGGAGGCTGATTCCATGAATTTTGATATACAATTCGACCTATTTTGGTGTCGAGAGCTTTTGAGGCAATTTTTTTGGCTAGGAAAGTTAAATAGCCTCCCCAACACACAAATCGAGGTACACTTTTTTTTTAGTTTTTTAAAAAAATTGTTATTAAAATTTTATGAAAGTTAAAAATAAAAAAGTAGGACCCGCAGGTACTCAGCCAATGCAGTACCTTGGGCCTCACCCTTTTTGCAAGGGACGATACCTAATGGTACCTCCACCCTAGCTACGGCTTAGGTTGTACCTAGGATGGCGGCCCATTAGGCCGCCCCCCCTTTCATGAAGGGTGGCGTGGGGCGGATTAATCATGCCCCCACCCCCACCTTTTTAATTTTATTTTTTATAAAACTTTTTTGTAAATTTTTAATTTTTTTAAAAAATTTCTTTTAAATAATTTTATATAATATTTTTTTACAAAAAATCTATAAGTTTTTTTTTGCTTTTTTCTTTTAAATAAAAACATGCAATTTTTTGTGCAAAATAAATTTCATTGCACCTGCATGGAGGAAATTTTTTCTTTTAAATAAATTTGGTGAATCTCCAACTTTGGCAACTTTTTTGACAAATTTGGTGGAGATGCTCTTTTTCCCAACTTAGCCTCTTTCTGTTGGGCTTTTCAGATTTGCACCTTATATTCCAAAGGCCATATCTCAATCATATGGTGGTCTTTTCCAATGCATTTTTTTTGAAATGGGGTGGAATTTCGTGCTCTTCGCAGTGGTGCAGGTGGTTTCCAGTTTGGACTTTTAGTTTTTTCTAGAATTTGGTTTTCTCAATGTTGTTGTTTAGTTCTCATTTTTGAGACTTCAATGGGCCATATCTTCTGTATCCAGACTCCTTTTTGGGTTCATTTTTTTTGAAAGTGCATATTTTTTTTGTACTTCATCACAGTGCTACCAGTTTTCTCTTTTCTATCAGAGAATTGTATTTCAACATGTATTCCTTTTTGGACATTATGGGCTTCCATTGTATGCACTTCTTATTATGTAAACACACTGAGATAAAGTGTCATTTTGGTGTATATGTTTTTGGGATTTTGCACATCCTATTGTGCCTTTTGTAATCACACTATGATATAAAGTGCCATGGGGGGTTGATGTTTTCCTTTGGTTTACCATCACACCTTTGTCAAGTGAGTGTCCCTTCCATAACAACAGTGAATCCTAGTGATTCTTGCCTCATGCGTGCGTGCCTTAGTTTGCACACTCTTTTATTTACATAGGTTTTTATTCCTACATGCACTTCTTGGTTTCACATAGTTTCAGTGTACCTATCATGGCTCTCCCTTTTTAGCATTATGGAGGGGTTTCTATTGTTGGTGCTAATGCTTCTTTGGTTTTGTGGTTTGGAGTGATATATGTATATAGTTCCTACTCCTATGTACTAGTCGGATGTAACATGTACATTAGCAATTGGTTACCCATGCATTTCGGTGAGATAGATCATTTACCATATGGACACTCTTATATTCTTGTTTCTGGAGGAACTTTATTTTAGCACAGTATCAGTCATCATTCAACAATAGTCTATAGCTTCTTCGTGCTTCAACGATGTTCAACATGTTCCTCTTTTTTGAGACATTATTTTGGTTGGAGGCTTTTTAGTCCTTCACCTTGATTTGGAGGCTTTTTTAGTGCTTCATTCACCTTTCTTTTGGAGAGGAGTTTTCTCCCACTGTGGTTTTCTCCTTTTCTCCAGTTTTTGAGATATCTTTTATTTGTACATGGGTACCTCACTAGGCCTTGTTTGCTAGGACCCATCATGCATTATTTTTAGGGTTTTTAGCTACTCCCTAAGTTCATCTTAAGGGGGGGTGCTAGAGTAATCATGCATTAGCTAATAATTAATCTTTAATTAATTATTAGTCTAATTTATTCTCATGCACTTAAGCTAAACTTAGGAGTGATTTACTATGTTAACTAGAGAGCTATTATTAGATCATTCTATCTTATTGCATGTGATGTTGAAACTTGTCCTGATTTAATCCTTTTACCATTTAGGGTTGCCCCTATATAACACTCAACCCTCATTGTATTATCTCTCTTCTGCTCTCTTGAGCTTTCATAATTTTTGATAGTCTCTTGCATTCTATAGATTTTTCTTGTTGACGAATATAGCAATTATTTATTTGCAGATCTCTTGTGTGGAAGGTGTCTTTGTTCACTGTTTGATCTTGTGTCTCATGATTTTCACAATTCTAATATGGAAACCCCTAACATCCGTTTTATTGGATCCTTGCATCTATACACCACCTTCGACCCCAAATTCTAAGCTACTTTATAGTCCTCCACCCTGGTCCACCCAACTTCTATGAAATAGTTGTAGAGGTCTTGTAAATGAGGTTACATTAAAAAATAGGAAGAAATCCATCCCAAGAGTCAAACTAGAGAAAAGCCTTGGACCCCCTATTATAAATCTAGAATAGGATTTGTTTAATAAAATTAGCACCCCTTTTTCTAGGGTGTCCTAGATCATAGAACCCTTGCCCACTAGGCAAGTTCTAGGAACATCCTCATAGGCAAATCCCCTCAATTCTTAGCTATGAGGATCTTGGACCAAGAAAGATACTGATTGGTTCACCACCTCCAATAAAGCTTAGCAACCAATGCCAGACTAGAGAGGCTAGCCTACCACAATCCAAGACCTCCCTCCTATAGAGATCTACATATAATATCCCATTTTACCAAGCTCCATTTTGATGAAGCCAAATTACCAACCCATAAGAATTTCCTTGTGAGAGCATCCAGATCCTTGATGAAGCTTATTAGAGTAGTCTAGACCATGCACCTATAAATGGGTAGAGCTTGGACCACCAATTTTAGCAACAAAACTCTCCCAACAAAGGAGAGCCACCGATGGGTCTAAAAGCTAACCCACTCTCAAACCTTATCAAGCACATTTTTCCAAGTTCCCCTTGACAATGATCCAATAGAGAGAAGAATGCCAAGATACAAGGGAATCACTCCAATTTGAAATCTAAGGATACAAGAAATTCAATGTTGAATAATAGGAGGGGTGTTGAAGAAAAAGATGAGAGATTTTTCTTCAATAATCTGTTGCCCCGAGGCCACAAGATATATATCTAATGTCCGTCTGATGTTAGTCATTTCTTTGATTTCAAGGCTACACCCATCAAAGTAGTGTCACATACAAACTATAGATGAGATTGAGGAGGCATGCAATTGCCCCAACTCCACCCTTGAATAACACCTTGTCTAACATGAAACTTAATGATTCTTCCAAAGCCTCATCCACTAACATAAACAAAATAGGGAGATATGGGGTCTCCCCAACAAAGACCTCCAAAGGCACCAAACAACTCAGAGGGTTCCCCGTTAACAATAAAATAATAGGAAATTTTCATAACACAACTCATCACCCAATTCACCCATTCATCTCTAAACTAAAACTTTAGGAGGATTTTTGTGATAAGACTATTTGACCCAATCATATGTTTTAGCCATGTCTAATTTGATAAACATTTCCTTTTATTTGAATTTTCCATAGAATGAATGGCCTCCACAACAATTATCACCTCGTCCATAATCTATCTTCCTACCACTAACATGTTCTTCACAGATGATCCCATTCATCCATGGCAAGCATTTCATTAATTTAGAAATAATCTTATATACCACATTGTAAAGAGCAATGAGTCTAAACATGTTTAGTAAATTAGCCCCTTCCCTTTTGGGGATAAGGGCTAGAAAGATATAGCATTCTTTGATTTTAGCACCAATTTTTTCTTCTGGGATTCCTAAAAAAACTTCCAACTGGTCAAATTTTATAATCTCCCAATTCTCTTGAAAATTTTAGTCGAGAAGCCGTTGGGTCCAGGGGTCTTCCCCTTCTTTAGTTGAAACATAAGACCCCTTAGCTCTTCCAAAGAAATGCGCCTAACAAGAATCTCATTCACCTCCAAAAAATCTAAAGAGGGGGTGCAAGCCAAAATAAGATTCTCCTCTTCACCTACACAAAGGTGAATCCTTCGTGAATAAAGAGGAGTAGTGCTGAGAAGCCTATCTAGAGATATCAGATAAGGAGGTTAGTTGAACCCCTTGAGATGAGACAAGGGAAAAGATCATATTCCCATTCCTTATGGCATTTGACTAAATTAAAAAAGAAAGTTGTATTTTTGTCCCCTTCCCAAAGCTAATTGATCTAGGCCTTTTGTTTCCAAAATTGATCCGGATGATCTGTATCTACCACGTGATTTGAATGCTTTAATTATAAATAACTTAATGGAATTACACCATGCATACATTATTGAAATTATGCATTTAAACTTAAGGTGAAAACAAAACAAGAGAGAGAAGAAGAGGGAAAGTGCAAACAACTGGAGCAATGGAGTTCACTACAAACTTGACTACATCTTCGGTCCACTCCAATAGAGTCAGACCGATCTGATTAATCTCCAAAATAGAAATTACAATTGCACCAAGACCATTCCTTCTAGCATTTCAAGTAAAGATGACAATATTCCATGTACAAAATTCGCCCAAGATCTCCCTCAGATCCCTCTTTCTCAGACACCTCGCTTCTACTTCACCACTTAACTCCTAAGAGCTTACATTTCCCCCTTTTTATACATCAAATATATGCCTAGAAAGGCTTAACCAAAATAATAAATGCCTAAGCCCCTTTCAACAGTTCGTACAATGCCCCATTTGTCCCTCTTAGACCCCCTTTTAGGATTAAATGGTTAGGAGGTTTACAACAAAATAGCTTCTATTTGTTATGGCTTGGCCCATAAACACACATCAAAACAAAATAGACCCCTATACATA